>JBBGZY010001244.1:1200000-1502337 GCA_037952925.1 Lithobates clamitans | reverse complement strand
TTTCATGGTCTGCCACTTCCTAAACGGTAATAATTGGTGGAAGACATGTCAGCTGCGGATTACTGGCAGGAACGCCATGTTTACACTTCTGTTCTGTCTTTTGTTGGCTCATAGATCTTTTCTCCGGCGATCAGCTTTAGGCAACATGCTTTTATGTATCATTCATAGAAAAACTCTATTTTGGTTGATTTTTGTAATTTATACACTCTATTTTGCAATTCAATTTTTAAATCCAATAAAACTTGTGTGAATCCACAAGGTACCATTTTCTATTGTTTAAAATGATTTTCCTGCAGTCTTGTGAAGAGGATCACTCAGAATCCTTGTCTGTTTGCTTCTGTGTTTGGTGCACCACCTTTCCCAGATTTCTGAACTGAACCTATCTTCTCATTATAGACAGCCTGTTGTGTGGTATGTGGCATCCCCAGAAATGGCTTTGGTTTACTGCCCTAGAAATTTGCTGATCTGTTTGCAGAGTATTGGGTATCCAAATGCAAAAGGGGTCCTGCAGAGGGCATCCGTGAGCTGTTTAGTGAGCTCATGCAGTTGGTACTTCTGTCCAGTCTGACTACATTCTGTATGTTTTACAGGGAGACATGAGCCTGTCCTTCTGCGGAAACAACATAAATACCTCGTACAATGTGAATAATGGGGTCCTGAACAATATCTGCTTCCTGGATGCTCTGAACCTTGTCCCCCATGTCTTCCTGCTCTTCATCACCTTTCCCATCCTCTTCATTGGTGAGTCAAACTTTTTCCCATAGGTAGCCATGTCTGTTATATCTGTACATGATGAAGCTTCATTGGTTATATCAGATCATATGCATCCTCTAGGAAAGTTAGGGCAGCTAATTTATATTTTTAAATTGAATGTATATTTATACATTTGTTATTAATGGGATACCCTTGCATTGACGGAAGTATGTATGCCGGTGGTGGTCCGCTGTAGGTCATAGAGTAGAGGTAGGAGGTCAGTATAGAGTGGTATGAGCCTAGTGTAGACAAGTGTAGCGTAGATCAGAATAAGCTCAAGTGTAGGTCAGAAAATAAAATCAATCACTGCACTCTGGAGTCTGGACTTCAGCAACTTTTCTTTCTTTGGTTAAACAGCGGCAGAAGTGACCTCTGACATATTCCGTACTGGAAAGCACTTTTTGAAAGAGTGAAACAAGTTACCCCCTGCTACTGTTTTAATAAACAAGAAAAGAGAGGTTTAAGGTCGGTTAAAGTGGTAGAGTCATTATATAGGCTCAGAATAATAGATATAGGGCCAGTACAGAGAGATAAAGGTCAGAATAGAGTAGGAAAGGATTGTAAAGAGATATAGACATATACATATACTGTAGATATAGACATACCTTATATTACCAAAGACATTGGAACGCCTGCCTTTACACACACATGAACTTTAATGGCATCCCAGTCTTAGTCCGTAGGGTTCAATATTGAGCTGGCCCACCCTTTACAGCTTCAACTCTTCTGGGAAGGTTGTCCACAAGGTTTAGGAGTGTGTCTATGGAAATGTTCGACCAGAAGCGCATTTGTGAGGTCAGGCACTGATTATTATTTTTTTATTATTATACAGGAGTTATATAGCGCTGACAGTTTACGTAGCACTTTACAACTTGAGGGTTGACAGTACAAATACAATACACTTTAATACAGTAGGAACAGGGCCGGTGCTACCACTAGGCGAACTAGGCAGCCGCCTAGGGTGCACTGCTGGCCAGGGCGCAGCCACAGCCAGGGGAACTCTGGGAACCCTAATGTAAGGGGGACTTTGGGATTCTACAGTAAGGGAAGATTTTGGGGATCCTAATGAAAGTGGGGTCTCTGTTGTAAGGGTGAACTCTGGGAACGCTGATGTAAGGGGGGGGGGGGACTCTGAGGACCCTGATTGAAGGAGAGGGGACTCTTGGGACCCTGATGTGAGGGGGGGAAACTTTGTGGACCCTAATGAAATGGGAAAACTCTGATGTAAGGGGGTCAGGCCCGGGGGGACCAGGCCTAAAGCTGTGTAAGGGGCCCCAAAATAGCTGGTCTTGCCTAGAGTGCAAAATAGTCTAGCACTGACCCTGAGTGGGAATCAGAGGGCCCCGCTCATTAGAGCTTACGGTCTAAGAGGGAGGGTCAGGCGATCCAAGAGGTAATAACTGCGGGGGGTGAGCTAATGGTGAAAATAACTGTAGAGTTGTTAGGTGGGGGCCAGATAGACTTCTCTGAAGAGATGAGTTTTCAAGGATTATCTGAAAGTAGACAAAGTAGGAGATGGTTGGACAGATTGGGATAGAGCATTCCAGAGGATGGAAGAGGCTCAGAAGAAGTCCTGGAGGCGAGCATGGGATGAGGTGACAAGGGAGCTAGAGAGAAGGAGGTGTTGGGAGGAGTGAAGAGGACGATTAGGTTGGTATTAGGTTAGTGATGTAGCTGGGGGCCAGGTTGTGGATGGCTTTGTGACTTCTTGTTAGTATTTTGAGTTTAATTTGTTGGGTGAGTGGCAGCCAATGCAGGGATTGGCAGAGATGGCTAGCAGACACAGAGCAGTTTGTAAGGTGGATGAGCCTGGCAGCAGCATTCATGATGGACTGAAGGGGGATAGCCTATTTAGAGGTATGCCAATGAGGAGGGAGTTGCAGTAGTCGAGGCGAGAGATGATCAGCGTGTGGATTAGAAGCTTTGTGGTGACATTGCTTAGGAAGGGGCGTATTTTGGAGATGTTGCGGATGTTGGAGAGAAGGCCTGGCTCGCAGTCTCCGCTCTAATTCATCCCAAAGATGTTCTATCGTGTTGAGGTCAGGACTCTGTACAGGCCAGTAAAGTTCCTCTACCCTAAACTCGCTCATCCATGGGAGGGTTGGTACAGAGACTTATTGGGACAAAAGACAGAGGTATTGGGTTAGTTTAGAGGTAAAGGGACAAGGCTGAGAGGTATAGGGTCAGTAAAAGGTCAACATAGTAAGGTAGAGGGTCCAGCAATGAAGTGCATTGTAGGTTGCATAAGGAAATGATTCTGGATGGCTGCATTTCCAAAAATCCTTTTATTGAAGCTTCATATGACCAGTGGTTGACAGATGGAGTAGGGGAAAAAGAAAGACGTGTTTCGCGCAAAATGTTAGCGCTTAGTCATTACCATTGTGGGTTGGTATTGAGCTGGCGTATGTAGGTCAGTGTTGTTTTTTTGGGGTATCTCATAAATTGATATTTCTGGATTTTCTTAGGTTGGGGAAGTCAGAGCTCCAAGGTTCAGATCCATCACAACACTTGGCTGCATTTTCCTGGACACAACCTGCGATGGATTCTGACCTTCATTCTCCTCTTTGTCCATGTGTGCGAAATCGCGGAAGGAATCGTCTCAGACAAGTGAGTCCACACCATACCCATACACAGCATTGTGGAGAGTGTTCTACCAGGGCATTCTATCATACAGCCAATACACAACTCATGCCAGGGGTAAAAAGCTGTCTCTACTGTGCACAAGTCATATACAGAATAAGATGTGTAATGCCCCTCCCCCACCCCAGCTTTGCTATATGGCTGTATAGTATTAGCAGGGTGACAACACTCTTCAGCACCTGCAGTTCTGCAGCCTTTGTGGTACTGCTCGGCCTCCTTTGTACACAGCCACTTCCTGAGCTTCTTCCTTTCTGTAAGCCCACCCATGCCCACTCCCGCCTCCTACCAAATCAGCTTATGGTACAGCTACTCCTACTGTGAACCTAATTTATTTTTTTATATGATTTGTGACAGCTCAGTTTTTCCAGTTTATATATAAATATATATATTTAGTACAAATGTGTTGGTGATCCATGAGACCTATTAAATACAGAGCTTAATAAAACCTACCTTGCAGGAAAATGGGTTCGGGGCAACTACACCTCTTCATGCCGGCCATTGTGGGATTCATCACAGCAACCACATCCATCATCTATTACCACAATATCGAGACCTCCAACTTCCCCAAACTTCTGTTAGGTAAGAAGAAGCCATTGTGGAAAATCTATAGATTGAAAGGATAGGCCATGCAATTCATGTTAACAAAGGGTGTGGTCATAGGTGTGCGCAGGGGGTGTGCCAGGTGTGCTTGGGCACACCCTAATCACTCTGTACGGTGGCGATTCCCCCTACTGCCCACCCCCTCTCCCTTGTTGGCCCCCCTGCCCTGTAGTGCTGCTGGCTTCCCTCCTCTTCCCACAGCTGCTGCGGGGGGGATGTTTCAGGATGTAGTGCGGAGGAAGGGGCTAGTAATTATGTAGTTTACCAGCCCCTTCCATTTTTAAATGAACACAGGAAACACACTCGCTCACTGTGTTCATTCATAATTGAAGCATAGTAAACTATGTTTACTGTGCTTCAGTTTGTGAATGAACAGGAAGCCACTCAGCACAGAGCACTTTCATTCACTGCCCTGTGCAACTGAGGCTGCAGAGAAAGGCATGTGTGTTTGAGCTTTGGGGTGCATGCTTTAATGTAATAGGCTGCGCACACCTATGGGTGTGGTGAAGTGCAGGTGACTAGAGGGTGCAGAGATTAGTGAGGTGCAGGAAACCAGCCAATGCAGGCACTGGGAACTTGTAAGTAAAGACTGACTTCTGTTCTGGCCTCCCCTCTCCTCTCCTACACTTGTACCTGACAAGCCTCTAAGGCCTCATGTACACTGCTGCTGGTAAACGGACGTTTAGGAGCAGTTAGGCATTTTTTTCAACTGCTCCTGAACTCTCCTCTATGTTATCTTATCAGTACGGCCCCTTTCACACTGGGGCGGTGGGTGCGTCGGCGCTATTCGGCCGCTAGCGGGGCGCTTTTACCCCCCTGCTAGAGGCCGAGAAAGGTTTAAAAACACCGCAATGCGCTGCTGCAGCAGCGCTATGCCGGCAGTATAGCCGCGCTGCCCCATTGATTTCAATAGGCAGGAGCGGTGAGGAAGCGGTGTATACACCGCTCCTTCACCGCTCCAAAGATGCTGCTAGCAGGACTTTTTTTACCGTCCTGCTAGCGCATCGCTCCAGTGTAAAAGCCCTCTGGGCTTTCACGTTGAAGAGACAACAGCAGCTCTTTCAGGGCGCTTAGCAGGCGTTATAGCGCCTGCCAAGCGCCCCAGTGTGAAAGGGGTCTACATGTACACAGGGCCGTTTATAGTTGTTTCTAGGCAGTTGAGTTTAGAGGCCCTTTTTGGAAAGCAAAAAAATGAGTTCAGACGATGAGTTTAGAGGCATTTCAAGCGCTAAACACGGTGAATTGCGTTTAGCTGTGTTTCGTTTACAGGCGTTTTTAATTTTTGGCTATTGGAAACAAAGAAAAACCGCTGCTGAACACGGCATGTAAACGCGGCAAAACGGACGTTTTAAACGTGGGTTACTATCTGTCAAGTTAAATCGTTCAGGAGAAGTTATAAAAACGTACCATGTACATTAGGCCTAAGAGATAATGTTACAGTATTTTCTACCATGTTCCCAAAATGTGATTTCTCAATGCCCATATGAAACGCGATCTATCCCACCAGTCGCTGGAGGAAAGTCACAAATGTTTGGATTGAGTCCAGTCTCTGAGCTATTTGGAGTAGTCTTGTCCTTGTACAATCGATGAACTGGGCTTCTGTAGACACAGCTTGTAAATATTAGGGAGATTGTAACATGTGTGGTCAGATTAAGTCTTTCTTAGTAATGTATGCAATATTTGGAAATTAAGCCAAAGCTTTCTTTTGTATATCAGGTTATACTGTACAGTGCCTTGAAAAAGTATTCATACCCCTTGAAATTTTGCACATTTTGTCATGTTACAACCAAAAATGTAAATGTATTTTATTAGGATTTTATGTGATAGACCAACACAAAGTGGCACATAATTGTGAAGTGGAAGCAAAATGATGTATTGTATTCAGCCCCCCTTAGTATATACTTTGTAGAACTACCTTTCACTGCAATTACAGCTCCAAGTATTTTTGAGGATGTCTCTACCAGCTTTGCACATCTAGAGAGTGAAATTGTTGCCCATTGTTTGCAAAATAGCTCAAGCTCTGTCAGATTGGATGGAGAGCGTCTATGAACAGCAATTTTCAAATCTTGTCACAGATTCTGATAGAATTTAGGTCTGGACTTTGATTGGACCATTCTAACACATGAATATGCTCTTCATTTTCTTTGCCTTTCCTTCTCTTCATTTTCTTTGCCTTTCCTTCTCTTCATTTTCTTTGCCTTTCTTTTCCTTCTCTTTACTCCTTTCCCTGACCTTTTTCTTCTCAATTTCCTTCCTCTTCTGTATTTTGCCCTCTTATCTCTCCTCTCCTCTTTATTTTCTCTTCTTACATCCCTTCAATCTTCTTCTCTCTGCACTTACTTCTCTCCTGTCCTTTTCCTCCCGTCTATCCTTTCATTTGTCCTCCTGTCTATCCTTTCATTTGTCCTCCCTTCTCTTCTTTCCTCTGTCTTCCCTTCTCTCCTCTCCCAGTCCTCTCTTCTTGCTTTTCCTTTTCTCTCCCATGCCTTCCCTTCTCTCCTTGTCTCTCCTCTGCCATATCATCTCTCCTACCCTCTCTTTGTTACTTTTCCAAGCTCTCCTTTTTCTCCTCTGACTTCTCTTCTCCTCTCCCCTGCCCTCCCTTCTCCCCTTTCAGCTACCCTCCATTTTCTGTCATTTTATTTGCTTTCCCCTCACTATATAAGTACTTATCATAATACATGTATCATTTTAAAATTAAAATAATGTCCCTTTAGGATTGGAGTTCTGATTGGCTAATCAGTAATATGTTTAGCTGTAACCGTATTAAATTAGAATGAACTGTATCTAAGTACCACAAACTGAAAACGCTATTTACCTCGTTTTTGTTATTCGAAGCAAACTCACCCATCTATCCATCCGTCTCCATGCTTTATTTTGCTGAGAAATCACTTTAAAAAACACCCCTTGGCATTTATAGCCACAATCATCTAGAGTAAGGGCAGATGATTCATGTAGCATTTACTTCCTGGAATCCATCTGCCCTTAGCACAGGCATGCAGGCAGGAGGGTGTGCTTGGCTAAGAAAGCCCATCCTCCAGATGAAATGAAAAAGATGTCTATGAAAACTCCAGGGATGTATGACATTTTGACCTAGGCCAGAAACCAGGAAGCAACAGAAGAAATTTAAAAAAAGTTTAAAACAAGTAAATGTAATAAACCTTCTATCTATTTACTAATACTAATGCCCCGTACACACGGTCAGACTTTGTTCGGACATTCCGACAACAAAATCCTAGGATTTTTTCCGACAGATGGCTAAAACTTGTCTTGCATACACACGGTCACACAAAGTTGTCGGAAAATCCGATCGTTCTAAACACGGTGATGTAAAACAAGTACGTCGGGACTATAAACGGGCCAGTGGCCAATAGCTTTCATCTCTTTATTTATTCTGAGCATGCGTGGCACTTTGTCCGTTGGATTTGTGTACACACGATCGGAATTTCTGACAACGGATTTTGTTGTCGGAAAATTTTATATCCTGCTCTCCAACTTTGTGTGTCGGAAAATCCGATGGAAAATGTGTGATGGAGCCTACACACGGTCGGAATTTCCGACAACAAGGTCCTATCACACATTTTCCATCGGAAAATCCGACCGTGTGTACGGGGCATAACAGTAATGCATGTAGACTGACAGAGTTTAGTTCTGCTTTAATATTCATGATGTATTCCTAATATCAGCATTACTGCTTTGTCTTACATTCTTTATCATTTTAGCCCTTGGGAAAAAATTCCGCACTTGTAATTTACCAGGTCAGGTTTGATTGACCTTCATGTGAGAATACAAACATATTTAATCAGCTTTCATTTGTTTCATGCAGCTCTCTTCATGTACTGGGTCTTGGCCTTCATCACCAAAACGATCAAGCTGGTGAAGTATTGTGAGAACGAGATTGGTCTGACTCAGCTGCGGTTTTGCATCACTGCGATAATGGTCATTCTGTATGGTCTGCTCATGGCGGTGGAGATTACTGTCATATGGGTGCGGGTATGTTATACTTTCCCTGGCTCTTCTATTTATGTGCCTTAATAATTCTGACCTCTTGTTTTTCCCCTTTCTTATAGAAATACGTCTTCTTCTTGAGCCCCCAAAAGGTGAAGCCCCCAGAGGATCTTCAGGATTTGGGGGTGCGCTTCCTCCAGCCATTTGTCAATTTGCTTTCCAAAGCCACATACTGGTGGATGAACCCGCTGATTATCTCTGCCCACAAGAGACCTATCGATCTAAAGACAATTGGAAAGTTACCCATTGCCATGAGGGCACTCACCAACTATGTCAGCTTGAAGGATGCCTACGATGACTTGAAGGTATGAAGAATATGGGTGCTAAGTGACCTCTTTCAGAGGAATTCAAAATAGCCCTAATGTCACCTTTCTGGTGGTTGTTCCCTTAAGAGCTACCAGCGCCTAGTGTAGGCAAACATTTGCACCCGTGTCAGTAACATTACTGACACGTGTAGCAAATTACACAATACTAGTGATCTCCCCGGCAGAGCTATTGTGTTCTGACAGTGTCCTGACTGCCCCCCACCAGAACACACAGGTCAGCGCTATCACCCATTGACTGAAAATGCTTATCGGATGCCCATCGGCAGACTTTTCTCGGTCATGCCCCTTTGACATGCCCCAAAGGCTGGCTTCTGTCAGACCATCTGCCGTATGCACAGGCCGAATGTCAGCCGCTTTCTATTGAACCAGCCGATGCCGCCTGACATCTGGCCCCTGTGTACGGCCCTTAACAGTCTCTTGTGACTCGAAAATCAACTTTTAAAACATGGCATCAGTCTCTAGAAACCTTCTGCATCCTGAAATCATGACTTGGTAGCAGTTTCTACCAGTCCAGCTAACTTGGAAGAAGTCTCTTGTAATATGACAAGAGTTCCAGTAGTTATTTAAAACCAGGAAACAACCTCTAGAAGTCAATTGTAAAATGGAATTGGTCTCCACTAACTTTGAAGGTGTCTCTAGCAGGCTCTTTTAATACGACAAGCGTCTCAAGCAATTTCCTGTAACCCGGAAGAACTAAATATCAGTATCTCAAAATACAACGTCATTTTTTAGCAGTTTATTTTAGCCTGAAAGTGTTTTTAGCAGTCTCCATTCATTTGGAAGAAGTCTCTATCAATCTCTTGTAATATTACAAGAGTGTCAAGCAATTTACTGTATCCAGGAAGGCATCTCTAGCAGTCTCTTCTTATACAGCAGCAGTCTTTAGCAGCTTCCTGTAGTTTGGATGCAGTCTCTTATAATATGACTTAAGTCTCAATCCCGTAATTTGAAAGTGTACTCTTATAACATAACATAGCTCTCTATCTTTTTTGCATTTCTTTTTTGCTTTTAAAATCATTTTAGGCCTGAAGATTACACAAACATCCAAAACATTGTATTTTCTGAAGGTAGACACCCTAGAGAATAAAATAGTGGTAGTTCCAATTTTTTATGTCACATGGTACTATCGCGGAAAAAAAAATACACTGAAGTTAATTTTAGGGCATATAAATGCAATCAATTACCCAACTGTTTGTAAAATATAAAAGACGAGGTTACACCAAGTAAATAGATACCTAACAAGTCAAACCCCAAATTTGCGTGTGACCGTGAAATGGCGACAAACTTTAATACCTTATATTTTTCATAGGCAACACTTTAAAATACCCCTATAGGTCATCAATTTAGTGTCACGGAGAAGGTCTGGTGCCAAAAATATTGCTCCCACTCCGGTGTGTGCAGTGACACCATGTTTCCGGGAAATAAAACCGGGTCTTATATTAATCTTGGATACAAAAAACACACTAGGGCTTATTTTCAGGTGATGTCTTCTTTATTTACGGTATGTACAATAATATGTCATCTTCTTCTGGAAAAAAATAAAATAAAAAATCCTTTAAAGCATGATAGACAGCACAGTGCTTGTCATTTACCCTTTAGCAGTCATCTACCCCTTTACCAGTCATTTACCCCTCTCTATGTTCTAAAAAACCTTAAATAAAACAATACATTTTTTTTACAGTTCCTGTGTTCCCTGTCTTCTCTCACCCTGTCAGCTCAGGAGTCAGCATTATGAAATTCTGTAATCCGAGAACCTTGGTTAAAGTCCCTGTAAAATTATGTAATCCATTCTGTAAAAAGATTATATAATGATATAAAGATCTTGAGCGGGTCACGTGAGCGCCCAGCGGCGCTGTAAATACGGTAAATACACACTGCACATTATATGATCGTTTTACAGAATGGATTACATAATTTTACAAGAACTTTAACTAGGGCTTATTTTCAGGATAGGGCTTACATTGCAGCCATCCCTGAAAATCATGCTAAGTCTTATTTTCGGGGTAGGGCTTATTTTTGGGGAAACAGGGTATGCAACATGTCTATCGCAATCAGCGTTTTCATGCGTAGGCGCCCCCCCCGATGCGTGCTTTAAGTTCCTACACAGTTCTATGTGGGGGTGGTGGTGGGGGGGCTCAAAAAAATTTTGGTGGTGATTTTATATGCTTGTGTGTAACTTTCATTTGTTACAATTTCAAAAAAAAAAAATTACCTAACTTATTTTTGTTCATTAAATGGGGGGGGGGGGGGCGAGAGGCAGGCCCAGAAGTGACATCAAGCATGTCGCTTTCCGGGTCAACAACAAGGAGGAGAGGAGAGTGAACATGTGTCCGCCCGCTATGTTGGTCCCGGGTAGGGTTGCCACCTCATCCCTTTAAACCCGAACACATATGAATTACACAGGTTGTGTGGCTGATTAAGGTGCTAATTAAACTCACTTGGTGCCTTAACTGCATTAAATTAGCTTTAGAACCTGTGCAATTCATATGTGTTTGGGTTTAAAAAGGGTTGCAACCTCATCACCTTTAATCCAGGACACACATTAATTACACAGGTTCTGTGGCTGATTAAGGTGGTAATTAAACATACTTGGTACCTTATCTGCATTAAATCAGGATCAGTTATGATTTAAAAAAAAAAATCAGGATCAGAACCTGTGTAATTAATATGTGTCCTGGATTAAAGGGATGATGTGGCAACCTACCCTAGTCCCAGGCCCGCAGATGGGCAAGTAGAGCCCGGAATACATGGTGGGGCACATGTGTGCTGTCACTGGGGCTGTGCGAAAGCAATCAAGTGGCAGAGCAGCTGCCCAAATCCTTCCATCTGACAGGCAGGAGTCTGCTTGTCAGATTTACACACAATCCCGGGGCTGTAGCCAAAAGGAATGTGTGTTACAACCTCCCCCGCTGTCATGTTCATATGATGTGTGGACCTAACAGGGAAAGGGTTTAAGGCAAATAGCTCTCAAATGTCCCTGATTTGGAACAAAGCCCCTCTGTCCCTCTTTCCTCCTCCATCCTCATGTGTCCCTCATTTTGGTCTGATCTATATAGTTGTATATAATATTTGTTTTTCAAAAAGGGAAAACAAAGTTTTATAACAGAAACAAAGAATTTTTTTTTTTTTCAAAAAACTTTTTAGTTTGTTTAGCAAAAAAAAAAAAAAACTTCACTCTAAGGACTAATAAACAGCAAAATATTACATTTTTGTTTTTGGGTTTAAAGAGGAACTGCAGTCTGCGCACATAATTTGT
The DNA here is from genome assembly GCA_037952925.1 of Lithobates clamitans. Taxonomy (NCBI): domain Eukaryota; kingdom Metazoa; phylum Chordata; class Amphibia; order Anura; family Ranidae; genus Lithobates; species Lithobates clamitans. The sequence goes on along the minus strand of JBBGZY010001244.1, from coordinate 1,490,754 downwards.
AATAAAAACATCTTTGCCATTCTGAAGCTTCCCTCCAACCACTTTGGATACTATTTTATATATACTGTCATTCTGTACTTGCCAAATAAGCTGCAAAAATCACCCCCCCCCCCCCCCTTCACTGAGTCTGGCTGCATCCATTTCAATTGTGGGCAGCTGAAGCTGCTGCCTGTTCACTTCCTGGATTTACACAAACACACAGGGGCACAACTCCAGCTCTGCAGCTCTTATTGGCCCTCTTATGACTCACACCCCTCCCTTCTTGGAAAACTCTCAGGAGAGTGAGAGAGAGAGCTGTGCATGATGACATAAGCCTAGGCTTTTTACCAGACAAGATACAGGAAGTGGGCTGTATAAGGTATTTACTGGCAGAAAAAAAAAATGTTTTACTATCCAAAGATAAAACAACAAGGGCAGAAGATTTAAAACAGGGGTCCTCAAACTTTTTAGACAGGGGGCCAGTTCACGGTCCCTCAGACTGTTGGGGGGCCGCACTATAGTTTAAAAAAAATATGAACTAATTCCTAAATTCCTATGCACACATCTTTTTTGTAGTGCAAAAGAATAAAAGAATGAATAATAAATAATAATATATATAGGGGATGGACAGGGGGATGGACAGGGGGACAGAGGGGGGGGGGCAGTGGGGTGGACAGGGGGACAGTGGGATGGACAGAGGGGTGGACAGGGGGACAGTGGGATGGACAGGGGGACAGTGGGATGGACAGGGGGACAGTGGGGTGGACAGAGGGACAGTGGGGTGGACAGAGGGGTGGACAGATGGACAGAGGGGATGGACAGGGGGACAGAGGGGATGGACAGGGGGACAGAGGGGGTGGACAGGGGGACAGAGGGATGGACAGTGGGATGGACAGAGGGGGGGACAGTGGGGGGGCAGTGGGGTGGACAGGGGGACAGTGGGATGGACAGAGGGGTGGACAGAGGGGGGGGCAGTGGGATGGACAGAGGGACAGTGGGATGGACAGAGGGGTGGACAGGGGGACAGAGAGGGGGACAGAGGGGGGGACAGGGGGACAGTGGGATGGACAGGGGAGTGGACAGGGGAACAGAGGGGGGGGGGGCAGTGGGATGGACAGGGGGACAGGGGGGGGGACAGGGGGGTGGACAGGGGGGCAGAGGGGGGGGCAGTGGGGTGGACAGGGGGACAGTGGGATGGACAGAGAGGGGGACAGAGGGACAGTGGGGTGGACAGGGGGACAGTGGGATGGACAGGGGGACAGTGGGATGGACAGGGGGACAGTGGGATGGACAGGGGGACAGTGGGATGGACAGAGGGGTGGACAGAGGGGGGGACAGTGGGGTGGACAGGGGGACAGAGGGGGGGACAGTGGGACGGAGGGGGGGACAGAGGGGATGGACAGGGGGACAGAGGGGATGGACAGGGGGACAGAGGGGTGGACAGGGGGACAGAGGGGTGGACAGGGGGACAGTGGTATGGACAGAGGGGTGGACAGGGGGACAGAGGGGGGGACATTGGGGTGGACAGGGGGACAGTGGGGTGGACAGGGGTCCTCACTTGTTAGTAGGCTGTTGCCTGAAGCCTCCTGTCTCGCTGTCACCCTCCACGCCTCCTGTCTGCGTGAGGAAGATGTGAATAAAACTACACTTCCCAGCATGCAGCGCGGCACACGGAGCCCTCCATTACTGGGGTGGGGGAGGCGGCTTGAGCGGATACGCTCCCTGCCGAAGCAGAGTGGACCTGCCCAAGCCGAGCCGACCTGGCCCCGGCCTGAGCCTGGCCTGTCGGGAATCCGGCCCTGGGTGGGGTGGGCCAGATAAATGTCCTCGGCGGGCCGCAGTTTGAGGACCCTTGATTTAAAACATGCAAAGATGAAAAAATGACTGAAGTTCTTTTTTAAGTATACTTTAACATAGTATCAATCTTTAGTCTCATGTGAGACTTTTTACTTTGTGTCATTCTCATTTTTACATGCTCAGTATGCCATGTTGATTGTAATGTTTGATATACAGATTTGTAGTCATTTCCTTTTTGGGCTATCTGTATACCAAGCCGTGCAATCAGCACTCTTGCTGAATGGTTGGTGCAGGGCAGTAAATTACAGGTTAAGCCATGCAGAGCGGTTGTGGTTGTCAGTTGAACTTATTTAAAACTCTGAAAGCAGTCTCATAACTATTGTTGATTCTTATTCTACTCAGATTATAAACTTCTATTTCCCTTTAGAGCAGGGGTAGGCAACCCCTGGCATGGGTGCCGTAAGCAGCACACAAAGCCTCTTTTGCCGGCACTCGACTCCCTCCCCATCAGCAGAGCAGCGCAGGAAAGTATCAGTGGAACACTAATGCATTCCAATTTCAGAATTCCCCCATGCCGAACCTGCACTGAGGGGGGGGCACTGTGCCCCCACACATTGTCAAAGATGGGAAACATTGTTTGGTTCTCTAACTTTGCTGTAGCTGCGATCGCCAGCTTTTGTGATGGGGAAGAGATTGAGTGCAGTTCTGCTAGAGGGGGGGGGGGGGCCTGTTTCCAGGAGATGGACTGTCATTGGCCACTCCTAAAGCCAATCACAGTCCTGCTAGCCCCACCCACCATCTGGGGGAAGATGACTCACTTGGTTGCCACTACCAATCTCAGAAAGAAGGGATTTCATTGTGATTGAGAAAGCCACAATCAGGTGACAGTTTGTGGAATTACTGTTGAGCTTCTGGGAACTTTCTTGAAATTATTCCTGAACCTTTGTGTCACTTACTACTGAACCCCTGCGCTCGGTGTCCCTTTAAGGCACAGCCGGTATTCAGCGCAATGAAAATCACACCCCACTTTCTCAGCTGCGGGGGGCCCAACTTATGATCCTGCGCACAGGCCAACTGCTTTCACAAAATGCCCCTGACTCAAAATCATCATTGCACATCCATTCCAGATACTTGTATGTACCATCACATACATTACATATATCACATACATTACATATATCACATACATCACATACATCCCATACATTCCATACATCACATACATCCCATATATTCCATACATCACATACATTACATATATCACATACATCACATACATCCCATATATTCCATACATCACATACATTACATATATCACATACATCACATACATCCCATATATTCCATACATCACATACATTACATATATCACATACATCACATACAAGCACGTGGGCTGGATGCAAGAGGTGGATCAGCAGGATGAGTGTGCCAGGACAGGTAGATGTGTCTCATCTCTGCTTTCTTTCACCACTCTGCATATCACGCATATCATAGAAGATTAGAGGGTACAGCGGTGGAGAAGATGAGCAGGAGGGTACAGCGATGGGGAAAATAAATAAGCATGAGGGGTTCAGAGGTGGGACAGATAAGCAGGAGGTACAGTGGTGGAAGAGATGAGCAGGGTGTTTAGCAGTGGGACAGAAAAGCAGGGGGTACGGTGTTGGGGCAGATGAGTAGAGGGGTTTAGAGCTGGGGCAGATGAAAAGCGGGTTCAGTGGTGGGACAGAGAAGCAGGGGGGTAGAGCAGTGGGGCAGATGTGAAAGGAGGTATATTGGTGGGACAGATGAGCAGGGTGTTACAGTGGTGGGGCAGAAGAGTACAGGGGTACAGAGGTGAGACAGATGTGCAGGAGGTACATTGGTGGGACAGATGAGAATGCAGGTTACAGTGGTGGGGCAGATGAGCAGATGGGTTCAGTGTTAGGACAGATGAGAAGGTGATTCAGCAGTGAGGCAAAAGAGCATGGGGATATGGCGGTGGAGCAGATGTGCAGGGAGGTACAGTGGTGGGGCAGATGAGAAAAGGGGGTGCATTGATGGGGCAGATGAGCAGGGGGTGTTAGAGTGGTGGGACAGAAGAGCAAGGGGATACAGTGGTGGGGCAGATGTGCAGCAGGTACAGTGGTGGGAGGGATGAAAAGGGGGTTCAGTGGTGGGATAGAAAAGCAGGCAGGTACAGTGATGGGGCAGATGAGCAGGGAGTTACAGTGGTGGGACGGATGAGCGGGGGGGGGATTCAGTGTTGGGCCAGATGAGAAGGAGGTTACAGTGGTGGGAAAGATGAGCAGGGGGGATTCAGTGTTGGGGCAGAGGAGAAAGGAGGTACATTGGTTGGACAGATGAACAGGGGGTTACAGCGGTTGGGCAGAGGAGCAGGGGGGTACAGAGGTGGGGCAGATGCAGAGGGGTGCAAAAGAAAAAGAAGGTACATAGGTGGAATACATGAGCAGGGGGTTACAGTGGTGGGGCAGAAGAGCATCGGGTACAGTGGTGTGATAGATATGCAGGAGGTACAGTGGTGGGGCAGACAACAAAGGGGGTTGCAGTGGTGGGGCAGATGAGCAGATAAGTTCAGTGTTAGGACAGATGAGAAGATGGTTCAGCGGTGAGACAGAAGAGCATGGGGGTACGGTGGTGGAACAGATGCGCAGGGAGGTACAGTGGTGGGGCAGATGAGAAAGGGGGAACATTGGTGGGGCAGAAGAGCAGGGTGGTACAGTGCTGGGACAGAATAGCGGGGTGGTATAGTGCTGGGACAGATGAGCAGGGGGTACAGTGGTGGGGCAGATGTGCAGGGGGTTATAGTGTTAGGACAGAAGAGCAGGGTGGTACAGTGCTGGGACAGAAGAGCGGGGTGGTATAGTGGTGGGACAGATGAGCAGGGGGTACAGTGGTGGGGCAGATGTGCAGGGGGTTACAGTGGTGGGGCAGATGTACAGGGGGTTACAGTGGTGGGGCAGATGAGAAAGGGGTACATTGGTGGGGCAGATGAGAAAGGGGGCACATTGGTGGGGCAGATGAGCAGGGTGGTACAGTGGTGTGGCAGATGTACAGGAGGTTACAGTGGTGTGGCAGATGTGCAGAGGGTTACAGTGATGGGGCAGATGTGCAGAGTAGTACAGTGGTGTGGCAGATGTGCAGAGGGTTACAGTAGTGGGGCAGATGTGCAGGGTAGTACAGTGGTGGGGTAGATGTGCAGAGGGTTACAGTGGTGGGGCAGATGAGCAGGGGGATTACAGTGGTGGGACAGGTGTGCAGGGGATTAGAGGTGTGAAGGTGCATGAATTGGGGCTGATCTAAGGCGTGAGAGTGCAGGATGATAATTTCTCACTACTAAAGTAGTTTTAAAGCATTTACTGTATAAAAAACCCTTTTCGTGATTGAGAGTGTGAAGTTGACATTTTTTGTTATAAAATCGGCACGCTCAATTTCTTTGAAAACATTTTTCGACACACTGTGCTCAAAAGGTTTCCTACCCCTGCTTTAAGAAATCTTCCTGTTTTGTGTTTTGCTGGCAATTCAGTGACATTTCTGCATTTCTTAACAATCGCTGTCAGAAACAAGCAGTGTTTCTAAGCAACAAAAATCTTCCCCGCACATATCATCTGTGGTGCGCTGGAAAATTTTTTGCATTCCAGATCCCAAGGATTTCATGTTTTTGTTCACCATGCACTTGACAGTAAAATATTAAAGAGAAAACCGGAAAACAGCTTCTAAGGAATTGAAAACGCGTATTACGTCAGGCATAATATCAGCAGTGTGTCCAGTCTGCATTGTATATCACACAATCTGTGTACTTCCCTGTGCCGTGACATAATCCAGAACCAGTCTCTGTGTTCTCTGCATCCCCACACTGAACTCTAAAGTCTCGTACACACGATCGGATTTTCCGACGGGAAATGTGTGATGACAGGCTGTTGGCGGAAAATACGACCGTTTGTACGCTCCATCAGACACTTGTTGGCCAAATTTCCGTGGACAAATGTTGGATGGCAGGTTTATAAATTTTCCGCGGACAACGGTCTGTTGTCAGATTTTCCGAGTGTGTGTACACAAGTTCGTCGAACAAAAGTCCAAAGTACAAACACGCATGCTAGGAAGCAAGAACGAGCCAGAAGCAGTCATTCTTGTAAATTAGCATTCGTAATGGAGAATTAACATTCGTGACGCTGAAAATTATGAAATCTTGAAATGCAGCGCACATTCTCTCCTTCTTTAATGGGATAATAATGAAGCTGCTTGGTGATACTGATGGAGTAATGGCAAACAAATTTTCAAAGGCGTTTTTCTAGTGATATTAAGAATAATATTATTATGCTTGTTGTTTTTTTTTTTTTTTTTGGTGCCACAACACCATTATCCCATAGTTTTTAAGATCAAAGATACAACTATGTTGGTGTCTGTGACAGGAGTGACTTTGAGTGGGGGGTTTGTGAAACTCAGCTTACCTTGGAGAGCTGCCTAAAGGGTCTTGAATAGTGCTGTTTCTGGACAAAGGAAGCATTTACGGCAGGCATAGTTCTGTTGAGGACAAGGGTTCGTCATAGTGTCCCTTGTCAATTTTACATTGTATTTTTTCAAATGTAACTGCCTACTCCCAAACTGTCATTTGAACTAAAACACATAGCCAAGTATTATTCTCCACAATTTTTTTATTATGCATTAAAAAAAGAAAACAAATAAAATTAGACATGCTATCTGCCAATAGAACTTAACCAAAAAGTGCATTCTATGCATCCACAAATATAAAAAATATACCAAATCAAATCATTATTCAACCAAAAAATAAAATAAAAGCCTCATGCATGTGTCCTGCTTCTTAATATAGGGGGTCAACAATGCCAAGAGTTAGTGAAAGCAGGGGTCCGTCATCCGGAGATTATTCCGAAAATCATCTGGATTATTCTCCTGGAGCTCCCGCATCAAAGGCATATGACATAATTGTTTACAATTAATAAAGCAACCAATTTTTGGTCCAAGAAATCCTCCTCCTCCTGTTTCTGGACTGGACTTGGGTCAAAGCAATAACTCCAAGGCCAATAATAAATAACACGTTATCTCCATCAATTCCGCAACATGTCTGGTTGACGAACGGCCGTTCAGAAACAAACTTAAAAGCACGAAATGAAAAGCACAAAATGAAAAACACAAAATGAAAAGCGTGAATCAACACTCGCCAAACTTCTACTAACACGAAATTAGCAGAAGGAGCCCAAAGGGTGGTTCTAAAGAGCTGAAAAACCACGTAATACATCACTACGTTCGTGTTTGCTGGCCGACAATTGAGTGCCATTTGTATGCAAGACAAGTTTGGGGCCAATGCCCTTCGGACAAAAGTCTGCGGTTTTGTCGGCGGAAAATCCGATCGTGTGTACGAGGCTTAACTGTTCCCAACTGAAAAGGTCATTTAAGTGGACCTGTCTTCACATATAAGTGTAACATGCTAAGTAATGAGGGTCCATTGACACCAAACAAGTCTGCTGCTGGGCAATTATGCATGCTAACGTGCATTGTGTCACCCATTATGTGCGTTGTGCTAGGGCAGGCCATTTATTTAAATGGGCTTCCCAACACATCACAAGGGAGCAAATATCATGCATGCAGCATTTCTCACAGTGCATCACACATTAGTGTTTTGCACTGCGCTTCAACACATGTCTGTCAGCAAGGTATGTTGAGGTGTCATTAAGAAGGAATGCCTTGGGGTCGCACCAACACATGTAATATGATGCCACATGATAACAAACGTAAAGCTACCACAGCATTGTAGTGTGAACCAGGGGTGTTGCTAGGTCTACAAAAGATCTGAGGCTAGAGCCGATAGCAGCAAAGTAAAGAAAGTCATACGGTTGGGCATACACATGTATATAATATACGTGTGTGTGTGTATATATAGATATATCTATATATATATATATATATATATATATATATATATATATATATATATGTATCTATAGATAGATACATACATACAGTCACAAAAATAAGTACACCTGTCACATCTTTGTAAATATTTTATTATATATTTTCATGTGACAACACTCAAGAAATGACACTTTGCTACAATGTGGCAAAAAAAGTGAGTACACCCCTAAGTGAAAATGTCCAAATTGGGCCCAATTAGCCATTTTCCCTCCCTGGTGTCATGTGACTTGTTAGTGTTACAAGGTCTCAGGTGTAAATGGGGAGCAGGTGTGTTAAATTTGGTGTTATTGTTCTCACTCTATCTCATGCTGGTCACTGGAAGTTCAACGTGGCACCTCATGGCAAAGAACTCTCTGAGTATCTAAAAAAAAAAGAATTGTTGCTGTACATAAGGATGGCCTAGGCCAGGGATATGCAATTAGCGGACCTCCAGCTGTTGCAAAACTACAAGTCCCATCATGCCTCTGCCTCTGGGTTTCATGCTTGTGGCTGTCAGAGTCTTGCTATGCTTCATGGGACTTGCAGTTCTCCAACATCTGGAGGTCCGCTAATTGCATATCCCTGGCCAAGACTATAAGAAGATTGACAAGACCCTGAAACTGAGCTTCCAGCACGGTGCCCAAGGCCATACAACGGTTTAACAGGACAGGTTCCACTCAGAACAGGCCTGTACACTCACTACTTTACATTGTAGCAAAGTGTAATTTCTTCAGTGTTGTCACATGAAAAGATATAATAAAATATTTACAAAAATGTGAGGGGTGTACTCACTTTTGTGAGATACTGTATATATATTACATTATATATTATCATTACATCAGGGTCCCCAGAGAGCCCCCCCTTACATCAGGGTCCACAGAGCCCCACTCATTACATCAGGGTCCCCAGAGAGCCCCCCTTACATCAGGGTCCCCAGAGAGCCCCCTCTTACATCAGGGACCCCAGAAAGCCTCCCCTTACATCAGGGTCCCCAGAGAGACTCCCCCTTCTATCAGGGTCCCCATAGAGCCTCCTCTTACATCATGGTCCCCAGAGAGACCCCCTTACATCAGAGTCCCCAGAGAGCCTTCCCCTTACATCAGGGTCCCCAGAGAGCCTCGCCCTTACATCAGCGTTCCCAGAGGGCCTCCCCCTTACATCAGGGTCCCCAGAGAGCCTCCCCTTACATCAGGGTCCCCAGAAAACCTCCCCCTTACAGCAGGGTCCCTAGAGAGCCTCCCCCTTACATCAAGGTCCCCAGAGAGCCTCCCCCTTACATCAGGGTCCCCAGAGAGCCTCCCCCTTACATCAGGGTCCCCAGAGAGCCCCCCCCCTTACATCTTGGTCCCAAGAGAGCCTCCTCATACATCAGGGTCCACAGAGAGCCTCCTCCTTACATCAAGGTCTCCAGAGAGACCCCCTTACATCAGGGTCCCCAGAGAGCCTCCCCCTTACATCAGGGTCCCCAGGGAGAGGGCGGGCAGTGAGAGATGATGTAATCTCTCTGTTCTCTCACCCGCCCGCTCTCCTGTGCTGTCTGCTGGCTGGCTCTCCGGCTCTGTCATGCGGCCCGCCCGCTCTCCGGCTCTCCCATTCTGCCCGCTGGCTTTCCGGCTCTATCATGCAGTCCGCCGCACTCGCGGCCAGGCTGCAGAGAGGCTGCAGCCCGGTCATTGGGGACCCCCGCATGTAAGGGCTATGGGCCCCAGGTTCAGGGCTTTAGCCCCAGAAGCAACCCCCTAGCAACGCCACTGGTGTGAACGATTCTTCAGTGTAACACTTTTGGGCATTTATTAACTCTCACAGAGATCTTAGTACTTCCCTTGACAATGCCTTCATCTGCTTATGTTGCAGTTTGATCACTGAGGGGGAGGAAACAAACAAATTGCTTTCTCCTGCCTGCAGCAGACTGATGACATCAACCAGTCCAAAAGTGCTTCAAGTGATCCCTTGTTCTTGCTCCACCATTTATAATAATGAATGGACGCTTACCAGATGAGCATGTGTATCAAAAAGGAACACAATCGCTCACTGCGCAATTTCCCAGCATAAGAAATGTATTAAAAGAACAGTATTCTACTCACAAATAAAATGATCACATCAGGCATTCACAAATCAATGTCCTGCGCCACAGTGTATGTTTTGTCTCAACAGACTTCATCACAGGGGCAATTGCAAAATCGCTGGATCAAGATGGGCTATTAGGGGGGCTGCTGCACACTTAATGCATTAAAGCGCATGCATTAAAAAAAAAAAACTGTAAGGCAAAGGCATAATGAGCTAGTATGCATCGCATACTAGCTCATTATGAAATACCTTAGAACTCAGCGCCGGCATCACCTCCCTGGTCACTGCTGAGGGAGCTGACATGTTTCCTCTGCGTTTCTTCCGGGTCCGCAGCTCCGGCGATGTGAGTGGCCGGAACGGCGAGTCCTCTTTCCGCCAAGGAGCACAGATTTTCTGGCAGCATCCGCCGGACCTTCAGAGCGCATGCGCCGCTGACGTCAGCGGCTGTATGCACGGTGAATATCTCCTAAACCGTACAAGTTTAGGAGATATTCATTTTACCTACAGGTAAGCCTTATAGGGGTATACAACCACTTTGAGATAAAAATACCTTCTGCCTTTAGAACTACTTTAAGGCAGCACTCCCACCTAAAAGCAATGCTTCTCCATAGACATGATTACCTCCTTGTAATCCGTTGTACAGTTCTTTAACTCATGACACTCTGTAAACTATGGACAACAGTTCCTCGAAACACTGCATTACTCTTCTCCAGGCTGGATCCCTAGGATGCCCCGTGCCATGAATCAGACCCAGTATTGGAGTTCCAGTTGGTAGGGAAGGAGCTTAACCACACTAGGCCCTTCACTACCTAGGCCTTCTGTCACCTATGCCAAGTCACATCACTTCCCAACTGGCTGGTTGCTTATGTACCTGACACTAGTACTGTAGTCATTGGCAACAGCAGTTATACCTCTGAATGGCTTTACTGCACATTAGACATATGTACTGCATCTTCTCTAGCTCAGTTTGTCCCCAAGTAAACCCTGTTCTGAGATACAGCATGCATGCACCCCTTTAAGTTTGTCCTGAAGTGACTTCAAACCAGGCAAAGATATATATAATAAAGTTCTATACTGAAGTTATTCAAGTATAACAAATAAACAGTTCAGCACAGATGTTTCCAAAGAACATTCTTATACAAGTTCTTCTAGCGCCTCTCAGTCATGCTCCTGTTTCCCCTGCATGCTTGTTCCTTGGATGGGGCAACCGGTAACAGAGCCTCATGCTAACTTATTAACATTGGCGCCCCCGAGAAGTGGTTCCCTCCTTTTTTTGCTGTTTGCTCCAGCAGAAGGCAGTACTTCCCCAAAAATCCTGGGAAAACCTGGTCAAAAAAGTTATTCCTTACTTCTCAGGGCAATGCAATAACACAGTAAAATATACTTAAATAATACTATACAAGTTTAACCCACATGTATTATCTTTAAAATGATTCAGAGGTTTAACAAACCATAAAACACTTTACATCCACTTGCTTACAGACCTAGAGCAAATTGATCAGTGTAATAAAAATGTGTATGCCCCTTGGCTGGCCAATGTAGTAGAGAAAGATGGAGCAGCAATCTCACATGAAGGGGTTAAGCTCATTATCGGAAATGCGGGCCTCTGAACATTCATTTCGGTGAAGAGATTTGGCATGCGCTTTGTTTTTCCATTGTGAGGTGAGCCACTTGTCTGGTTGTGCTTTAAACAAGTTTCTGGGTGTGAGCCAATCAGATTGCTCCGTAGCTCAGATCTGTCAGGTCGCCATTCCAGTGACGTGACATATACGAGAACATCGCGAACACAGAACTCAACACAAAATTTGACAACACTGCCGACAGCCGGGAATTTGTAGGACGTCACTTTATATAAGAAAGACTTTGCTCTGATCGATCCAGGCCCTCATCCTTAAACTGACCCTCCAGATTAACAAAGATCTGAATTTTAACAGTCATCTTAGTCCCCAAATTTAATAGGATACTGGGGAAAATTAAAATGTATGATGTAGTCTTTTAGTAGCATTAACGCCTCTTGTTTCTGCACACAGATTTTATTTTCCACTTCCTGTGATTTTCGTTCTGCATTGCAATCAAGCAGCAAAATTGCCACCCTTTGGAGAGGGTAGTCTTAGATGGACATGCAGTTTTATTAAAATAAGAGGCAGACTCTGGCTAACCCTTTTTGAAGTTCACAGTCGCCCATAAAACTGTGCAGTCAAAGGGCTCTTATTGGTATTAAAAAAACTGTGCAGATTTGTAAATGTTTTATGAATTTTATTGCCATACCTGTATGCCATTTTGCCCCCCTGGACGCCTAGTCAAAAAACTCCCAGTTAGTAATTCATTGCTTTTCACTAATGTAATGCTGGGAGTGAGTGCCCAACGATTTTTATGTCCTAGCAACAAGGCCGGGTGTGGGGTTTGCTAATTGAGTTTTTCAGCCAAGCTTCCAGGGAGGATAAAATGGCCTACAGATATGGTGATAAACTTACTGTACATTTTTCAAAGCTGCATAGTTTTTTTAATATCTACTGGGGCCCCTCGATTGCATAGACTGTTTTCTCGAGAAGGTGAACCTAGCCTTTATGCAGTTTTTTTCTGAACAAACCATATGAACAAAAGCTGGCTGTGTTATATAGATTGTTCAAACCCCTGTAATTGTCACATTTGCATGAAATCTTGGTCTGTTAAAAAAAAATTAAAAAATAACAGATCTACCGAAACTTTAAACTCCTCCTTGCTTCAAAGGGTGCCAAGCTACAGGAGATGGATGTGGTGAATATTTGGAGGTCCTGCCCTAAGGTTAAGAGCAGTGGCGGCTGTTGGCTTTTTCCTTTTTGGGGGGGGGGCGGCAAACAAACAACACCCTCCGGCGGCGTGGCACGGCACTGAAGCAGCAACCGCACCCCCGGACACATGGACAGTGGAGGCGGCGACTGTATACCCTCTATAGACAGGCCGCCACTCTATACCATGATTACCTCAATCCTGTTGATCAACCTTTGAAATGACCCTTGGGAGGCTCTGCTTCATAAACATATTGATAATATTCATAGTCACAGATGAATGTTCATGGAAAGAGATGGGGATTGAAATCCCCATCTCTTAAGTTTTCCAGAAGCCAAGAGTCACATACAGGACATGTTCATTAACGAGAAATTAACTGCTATATTAAATTACACTCCCAACAAATTCCTCTTGATCTGGCAGCCATGACCCAATATTTATCTTAGTTCACAACGTACATTTTACCTCCTTCAACTTTGAGGCTCTCTAGCACACCCTTACCAAAATCCTATATTCTTTTCCAGCAACAGACCCTCTCTAGCTAATCTTGACAGGCTCTGAGAACTTTTTCTCTCTTTCTTTGTTTATTTCTTTCTCATACATAATCCCCTTTTCTGGCCCGCTTTCTGTTTTTTAAACCAATAGTGGTAGAGCCTCTTATTATGCTTTCAATCCATATTATCACTTAGCAAGTATTTTGAGGCCTTACGAAAATCCTATATTCTTTTCCAGCAACAGACCCTCTCTAGCTAACCTTGGCTGTCTCTGGGAACTTTCTTTCTTTCTGTCCTTCTTTCTCTCTCTCTTTCTTTCTTTCCTTACATTTTTTCCTTCTCCCCCTTTTCACTTTACTTTCCCACCCTGATACATAATCCCCGTCTCTGGCCCATCCCATTTTCCCTATCATTCTTTTAACCCCCCCATTTTCTTTAACCTCTCTCTATATCCTATCTTCCTTCACTTTTCTTTCTTTCTTTCTTTCTTTCTTTCTTTCTTTCTTTCTCTCTCTCTCTCTCTCTCTCTCTCTCTCTCTCTCTCTCTCTCTCTCTCTCTCTCTCTCTCTCTCTCTCTCTCTCTCTCTCTTTCTTTCTTTCTTTCTTTCTTTCTTTCTTTCTTTCTTTCTTTCTTTCTTTCTTTCTTTCTTTCTTTCTTTCTTTCTTTCTTTCTTTCTTTCTTTCTTTCTTTCTTTCTTTCTTGTCACACCCTCAAAGTTTCTGTTTTTTTAAAACTATAGTGGTAGAGCCCATTATTATGCTTTCAATCCATATTACCTCTTAGCAAGTATTTTGGGGCCTTAAACTTAGCCAATTATCTTCACCCTTTTAAAAGCATTGTCACTTTATCCTTGCTCTTTATGGTGCAATCATTTGTTGTGCATTCCTGTTTATGGTACTTGATCTCTTTCTGTCTACGTGCATCCTGATCTAATGTAATATGATTCACTTGGAGCTTTCAGGCTTGTACTGTATTTCTGTGTTTCTAATAAAATCTTTTGTAAGTAAAAAAGAAAATAACAGATCTACTGGCAAAATTAACAGGTGGTAAAAAGTTACGGGGATTTTGAAAAACAAAAATCAAGTATGTAATTTTTTTATTTTGCTGTAGAGTTCTACTTTAGACTTTAAAGAGACTCCATCACCTTGCCCATTTAGGGTACAGTGACAGGGCCTTTGTAAACTCACCCCCCCCCCCCTCCTGAATAAATGGGTTATTTCTGAATGGGCAAACTGCCCTGTACAAGACAATTTTTGAAAGATCTATATTTGCCGCTCTTTGCTTACTTTGCTTACTTTGGCTAAGAAAGAATAGCACAGTCACCATTCCTGGACCAATGCTTCAGTAATTGTGGTAGGATGAACTCAATGTACATTGGCCTTTATTCAATCCTATTAACTATGTGACTTTGTAATACAGCTCGGGCCAGCACTGTTATAGCAAACATTGCACCTCTGCATTCCTCTATGAGTGTAGTAAAGAGATTTGTGAGTGCTCAAATAATAAAAATTGACCAAATCAATAAATGGTTTACTTTATCTTTTCTCCTTAGAAAAAGGCCATTGACCAACCTCACAAGACCCCCTCCATCTGGGTGGCCATATACAAGGCGTTTGGCCGCCCCATACTATTAAGCAGCACCTTCCGCTACTTGGCTGATCTGTTGGGCTTCGCTGGACCCCTCTGCATCTCTGGGATTGTTCAAAATCTGGGAAACTACAATAAGACCAAACTAGAGCAGGTGTGTGTGTACATGACTTCCATACAATGTCAGATGTGGTGTAAGGGACGTTCAGGGAAAATGTGTTCAAGTTATGTTTGGGGTGTGTGTGAAGTCCCCAGCCATCTCCAAGCTGCAATTAGTGTGTATAGTACAAGCACAGGGTAAACTCTATATAAAAACTTGATTCTTTTTTTTTTTGGTCACTTGTGTTCTCAACCTTTTTCTTTGCATGAATCTCTAGCAAAAACTTTTTTTTTAACTCTGGATTGCGCAGGAAAAGTGTTGCAACCCCTTTCAGATTTTTGCTGCTTATCAGGATTGCAGGAAGGAGATTGCATGTATTGAAGTGCAGATGTAATTTATTGATCATAGTATCTGTGATAACGCCAACATGCTTCAGTGGTCTGAGGGGCCTTCATCAGGGCCTAAAGCTGTCAGGCAACAAAAGGTGATTCGGACAACAGGGCATAAATATCTTGAGCATATAATTGATGAAGTAGTCTGTTCCAATTGTCATTTGTTTCTTATATTTTGCCGTTCCTGGTTTCTTCCTCTTCCCTATTAACATGCTAAAGAAATAAAAAAAATAATTCAGTTTTCATTACGCCACCTTATTTTAGACCCAGTGATGTCATCAATAGGTCTCTGTGCTTCTCTATACATTGCAGGCAGATTGTTGCTGGTAGGAGGGCCTGGCAGGGTGCTATGCATAGCTTTCTGAAAACATCAAAGTACCCTGCCTCAGTACTCCTCCCTAGAGCCCACAGCCCCGAAATGCCTTGGTGAGTGGATGTCAGTTTCAAGGAGTGGGCATTCCTAGGAAGGCTGTATTTGCACGCAGACCACCCTAGGTAATGCCTGTATGTGGTGGGCTCTATCTGACTTGCTGCAGCTTCAAATGCACATTGTGAGAAGCTCACAGTGTGCAGTGAAATCATAGTAAGCAATTGCAGTACAGGAGAGGAGACTGTACAACTGTACAAGCCTGAAGTTCAGATTTACGTTCTCCTGTTGTCCGGACCTCCCTTTTGTCCCAAATCTTTAAAACAATTCTGCTGCCTCCAAAAAAAATGTAAAAAAGTTGTATGAAAAAAGAAGGCTTTAATACTTCTGTCTCCTGCTGTCCGTACCTATCTGTACCTTAGATATTCACTCTATTGCATCTTCCTGACAGTTCCAACATTGCACTCCAGATTGCCCATCAGCAGTAAAACATTAACACCCCCTGCTTAGACCAGCCATCTTCACTTTCTCGCCATCTCACAGATCTGCTTTCTCTACTTTATATGTGGCCTCATCTAGTCATTGTTATCCTGCTAATGATTTCTTTTTCATGCCTTTTCCAGGATCTACCAAAAAATGCCTTCGCCAGTGTCTACTTCATGTCTTCCAAGGAATTTTTGGAGCAGTCCTATGTATTGGCTGTTCTTTTATTTCTGGCCCTAATCCTCCAAAGGACATTCCTGCAGGCTTCCTACTATGTCGCCATAGAGACGGGGATCAACCTGCGTGGAGCATTACTGGTGAGCACAACGCCTATCGTCCCTGACAAAAAGCCCTTGCACATAGAGAAGGAAATACAACACTCCCCTGAAGAGTCCAGTGTTTTCAGTAGAGTTCAATCATGGTTGTACTGTGTTGAGATTTGTTAGGTGGAAGTCCTTTCCGCAGAATTTTCATCCAACCATGATCATTCTTAACACAATTCATCTGAAAACACATGGGAGCACTTAGCAATGCTACAAATACTAAAGCCCAATTGTAACCAAAACTTTTTTTTTTTACTGCAGTCTGCGTCTTACTGTCCCAACAGGAAGTGTGGTTAAATCTCTCACAGACTGCATTCAAAATTTTACAAGAGACCTATAATTTCTCCAATCTGTCCAAACTAAAAAAAAAGTTTTCCCTGAGTTGGGCTTTGTATTCTCATGTATCTGGTATAATTTAAGCCTTTATGGTTTGGGGATCCCCAACAGTGCTGTGGATGTGTCCTTGCATCTAGAAAGTGTAGGCAGGATAAAGAGAACCCATACAGTGGAAACTGTGCTGTGTCCAAAAAAGGCAGGCAGGGGTCTAGTCACCGGTATTGCCTGTGGTTTCTCTGCAGTTGATCTGTTCCTTGTTGTATGTTTATTATGCCTTGCTCTGCACTGTGTATCTGCATGGAAGCAGCCTTTTTGGTAGAGAAGCAAGGTTTTGCTCCTTAATGTGAGAGCGGCTCCCAGGTGACTGGTGATTTGATGACTGGTGGGGTACATATATAGGTGGAGGAAGCACAGATCCATAGAATCGATGAAGCAGAAAAACAGGGAGATCATTGCCCTGCAGGTCCCCAGATTAGGGTTGCCACCTTTTCATCAAGTCAAACCCAAACACTTTAGCGACGCACAGCATTTCTTTTTTTATAGTATAAACTATACATAGATTTTTTCTATAACATTTCTAATCATATGAAGTTAATAACAAGAGTCCCCCTTTACATCAGAGTCCACAGAGTTACCCTTTTACATCTGAACTCGCAGAGTTCCCTTTCACTGTAAGAGAGGACTCTGCAGACTCTAATGTAAGGGAGAACTCTGAGGACTCTAACACAAGGGATGCTCTGGGAACCCTGATTTAAGGGGGAACAATGAGAACTCTGATGTACGGAAAGGACTCTGATGTAAGGGGGAACACTGTGGCTTCTGGTGTAAAGGGGAACTGTGATGTAAGGGGTACTCTGAGAACCCTGATTTACCTTAGTGTACTCATTCAGAGGCAGGAGAGAGAAGGGGGGAGACTTCAGTCACAGACAGGGATGGGTGGTGAGCTCACTCACCCCTTGGCAGTCAGCACCTCTCATCCAGATGTATATGAGGCTGCTGGACTTCAAATTTCCGGCCCGCACTTTCCTTTTCTGAGGCACATCCCTGGGGATTGGAGTGTGGGCAGACACAGAGGCGGAGGGGCAGGAGGAAGAGGTACAGCTTAAGCCCTCTCTCCTCTGTGCATGTGTTTTAGGGGGGGATTGTTATTGCTGGCTTTGGGCAGCATGAAAGAGAGTGTAACAGACACTCTCGGCTTAGACAACTGCAGCCAGCAACCCTGCTTGGAAGCCATAGTCCTGTTTGAATAATGTGTCCATGTTTCAGGCAGTCTGAAACCTGGATGCATGATTCCAAACCCAAACTGTCCGGGTGAATCCCAGACAGGTTGCAACCCTACCCCAGGTACAGCTTCCTTTCCAGCCAGGAGAACAGTGAACCTATCAGCAAATCTCATTCCAAATCTGGTGAGACTAGCAGTCAGAGGCAGCTGTGTCTTAGATGATCCCATACTACACATGTACAGCTATGAGGCTACAGAATAGGAGTTCCTAGGCATGGGAAATGCAGTGCCTTTTGAAAAGAATTTAAAACAAAAGGTCATTTTTTCAGATTACTGTTAAGGAATAATTCACAATTCTAAATGTTTCCTCTAAGTAAGCAAATATTAATCTTTTGAGGTCAGGTCCACTGTGAGAAACCTGCCATCGTCCTTGCCAAACACATTGTGAAATCTAGAAAATACACAAAAATGAAAACATGTAGCAGAGTCTGATGAACAGAACTGAGCAGCCTTGTAGCATTTATCTCCTAATAGATACAGTAGCCAAAGCTGAACTCCCATCTGCTGCCTTAATGTAGCCAATACGTAAGGAGTACTGGGAACACACATATCTATTATCTTCCAGTTTAGGCCTAATTCTGACTTCAATTGTTCCCTCTTTGATAAGCCATCACACAGCTGTCTTTCCCCTTTTTTATTGACTTGACAAAAAATTTTTTACACATAAGAGGATAAAACACATTAGGAGAGACTGCAGGAACTTAAAGCAGAACTCTAGCCTTCCCTTCAATGTCGTACTGGCTCCTCTTCTGTACTGAAATTGCTTCCTCTGATATCACTGCCGAGTGTAAGCTTCTCGTAATGTGCATTAGAAGCTACAGCAAGTCAGATAGAGCTCAACTCATTTCCTGGCTGGAGGACATCCAGCATCATCTAGCACAGTGGTTGTCAACTTATGGGCTAAAGGGGGCCTCAAATGTGGCCCCTGACATCATCAAAGGGCTGCACATAATGTTCAGTGTATGTAATGTTTGAGAGGACTGTCAGAAACTGCAGACCTAATATAGGAAATGATGGCCAGAGACTTTGGACAGGCAACATTTTTGGCTGGAGATATGCTGCAGAAGACAATAGGAAACTGGGAACATGTTACATGAGGCTAGTAGAGATCAATGCTTTTACCCTAATCAATGTTCCCACTAAAGACCACTGAAGGCCGCAGATCATATACCTAAGGGCCGCATGCAACCCTCGAGTCGCAGGTTGGGTGGCAGGGATCTAGCTCTTTCATTCACTGGGTTTCAGCTTTTTTAAATCATGAACAGTTAGCATCACATGTGGGCGTTACCTAGGGGTGGTCTGCATGCAAACACAGCCAATCTAGGAACGTCTAGTCCTACAGACTGATATCCACCTATCAAAGCATTTTGATATTTGTGCAACGCCTCCCAAGAGCAATCCCGCTGCTTGCTTGCATCAGGCCTGAGTGTTCTTTGGAGGAGTACTGAGTCTGGTAGCTGTGATGTTTTCAGAAAGCTACCCTGTTGGCCCCTCCCAACAGCAGTCATCTGCCTGCATTGCATAGGGATAGATAGTGATCTAGTGATGACCTCTTATTTTTTTTTTTTTTTTTTTTTTTTTGCATGTTTATGGTGAGGAAGGGGAACCAGGTATGGCAAAATATAAGCAGATTAAACTGATTGACTGACTGAAACCTTTAAATTATTTGAAGTTATTACTAAACACGCACTGCTTAATTTATATTTTCTCTTCTATTTCTGTATATGGATGATGGCATTTTAGTTTTTTTGATTAAAAAAAAAACATTTAAGTACCTTTTTCCTAATCGATATACAGCTGTCACATGACCCAGATCTTTCCCAGCCTGTCTGCAGGGAAACATAAGCAGGAGGAGCTTCTAGTCCTTCTGCTGCTGGTCACATGTTCAAGATAAAAAAAACAGCCTTTGGATCATACAAATATATATTTGAAATCAAATATTTATTATTTTTGGCAATAACATGGTGTAGGGAGATTTCTACTAGTCACAGGCCAAGTCACGCCCCACTAGCCTGTGTCTTAGAATAAGAGGGAGGTGATTCCTTCATTAATCTACATGTAATATTTCACCCCCCTTGTGTTTAGCTGGTTAGTGTGTATGGAGGAGGAGGGAGGGAGTGGACTGTCATTTACCACTGTGTATACGCCAACATAAGTGACTCTATAGTTACACTGGCTGCTCAGATGTTATAGGGAGGAAATATTCAGCATAGAAACTCACTGAAAACTGAGCATGTGCAGAGTTGCCACCAGAGCTGCAAAATCCCTAGCTAAATTGGGGACATGAAAAGGTGGAGATAGAGAACAGCAGGATCAAACAGTTTTTTTGCAGAATACAGAAAACGAATCTCATAGTGACTGAGTGAGTATGAACAGCATCTAATACACCATTAATTGAGAGTTTTGATGTGGGTTTAGTGACACTTTAAAGGTATGAATAAGGTTCAGGAGGGCAGTATTATCAGTATGCAGAAGGCAAAACAATAATAAACCCAAAAGTAAACATTTATTATATTGCAGCTTACCAATTCTTTCATGTGATGGCTGTATTAGGCCCCTTTCACATGTGCGGATCCCTATTCAGTCATCCACTTGCTCAGTAGGGATCGCTCCCTTTATCTCGCTGAGCCGGCGGATGACAGGTCCGTCCCTGCATGATGTGCAGGGACGGACCTGTCAGATCTTCGCTCTCCTCTATTGGGGGATCGGATGAAAACGGGCTGCCTCTCCGTTTTCATCCGATCCACCACACCGATTGAAAATGGGACATCCATCCGTCTGGATTTAGCAGAGCGGATCGGATTGGGATGGATCGGGTGTCAGGTCCGCCTGAAAAAAACTGAACGGTCCGCACATGTGGAAGGGCCCTAAGTTTCCTTTTTAAGGCTTTATTACGTTTATTTTCACCTGGTGATTCAGCCAGCAAGTCTGTTTTTTCAGCTCACAGTAGATTGTATCAGTTTACTTGGATGAAACAATCAATTTACCACTGGCAGGGATGATTAAAATGACAATCTTTTTATAAAGTGTGAGCTGGAGGTTGGCTTCAATTTGCTAGTGTATTCAAATCTGCTCATACATTTAACAACCCCCCCCCCCCCCCCCCCCCCCCCCCCCACACACACACACACACACACACACACACACACACACACACACACACACACACACACACACACACACACACACACACACATACACACACACACATACACACACACACACACACACACACAGACTGACAATGCTGCTGTCTCCTGTGCTTCCTGTGCTCATTTCTCCAGAGTTGTGGCTCACAGGAGGTGTGTTATTGGTCAGATCACCAAGTGAAAACAGAAGGCAAAAAGCTAAAGAAAAGAAAATTGATGCAGCCACCATGATTGGTAAGCTGCAATATAATACATTTTTGGTTTTAAGATCAAGAACACAGGGACATGACCTCAAACTAACAATATGTTCAAAACTAACCTTAGAAAGACTTATTTTATGGAAAGAGTAATTAATACTGTACTTGGAAAATACTTCCAGCAGAGATTGTCAGCAGTAAGTAAATTTAAAGTGACACTAAAATCTCTTTTTTTTTTAGTTAAAAATAACAAACATTTGATACTTACCTGCTTTGTGTAATGGTTTTGCACAGGGCAGCCCCAATCCTCCTCTTCTTGTGTCCCTCTTTGGAGCTCCTAGCCCCTTCCTCCTGTTGAGGAGCAGCTTGCTATAGGGGCAACCGAACCGAGCCACAGCTCCCCGTGTTCATTCAGACACAGAGCCGTGGCCCCACCCCACCCCCTTTCTCTCCTTATTGGCTGACTGATTTTGATTGACAACAGCGGGAGCCAATGGTGCCACACTGCTGTCTTAGCTAATGAGGATGGGGCTCATGTAAATATTAGTGGGACTGTTGCACACAGAAGGCTTTTTATCTTAATGCATAGAATGCATTAAGATAAAAAAAACTTCTGCCTTTACAATCACTTTAAACATGCTTAGGAGAAACATAGATCTATAATCAGGCAAAAAGGATAAATCTATTACCCCCACACTATCAAAGAAAAAATATCTGACACATTAATGTAGGGGCTTAGGTACAGAAAATAGCGCCTATGAGAAGCGCTGAAAAATTTCCCTGTCCAAACATCTGGTACCCATATTTTAGATAACTTTGCCATATTATCAACTAGAGCTGCGGAAATTAACGATTAATTCCTCGATTAATCGTTAATTTTTTGATAGATCAAAATTCTTTTGATCGGTACTCACCTCTCCGCCGGCTTCCGAGTCTTCAGGGAGTTCCGTCGGAGATCCGGTGATGTCACGGACATCGACGTCACCGAACTCCTCCCCCCTTCCCCAAGTGCCTCCATCTGCTAACGAAGGGAAGGGAGGAGGAGTCCGGTGATGTCGATGTCCGTGAAATAATAAATTGAGGAAGACAGATCCTAACGATTTGATTGATCTCACTGGTCAAAGTATTCAGATAAACATCTATGTAAATCCTGGACTTGGCTATGAAGATCACCATATCTGAGGGCTTTCCTGGCTATAAGTCAGTTTGACAATGAATTGACATTGATTGGTTATCCAGCAATCAAGAAACATTTATGATGAGGGCACTTTTTTCCAAAGAGCTGACACTTTGATGTCTCGGCAGGTGATGGATGTCTCTGGTTCTCCATCAGTCCCCCTGATGCACAACGGTGCTATTTAAATAGACTGTAGGGTGACGCTGTAGGCCTGCCCCGCTGAGAAAGTTCTGAAGAAGTTTTGATTGAACGTAACGCGTATGGGGGAGGAGCTACGCATGACGTCAGCTAAAAGTAGTTGGATCTGTATGTGTGTTATAACTAATCGAAATTAGTCGATTAATCGATGAAAAAAAAACCGATTACTATAACATGAACATTTTAATCAGTAACAGCCCTATTATCAACTTAAAAATACAAGTCAAACTCATTAATCTTTTTATTTACAAATGATGGCACTACATATAAACTATGACCACACCATGCTTGCTTTAGCTGATACAAGTTGGTCTGATGTGAGTTTTTTCAATGTCTTCTCTTTATACACTTAAAGTGGTTGCAAAACCTCACATACACCCAGTGAAGTGAATAGCTTCTGGTGATACACAGAGATGAAATAAATCCTCCTACATAAGTTTTACTTGTTTATTTAAAGTCTTCTCTTCTCTACAACCCCAAGTGCACAATTGTGATAAAATCCTTCTGCATCTGTGAGGAGTACAGAGGAGGGGGTGGAGGGCTGCAGTTACAGCCCTTATTCGCTGTGTGAGAGCTAATTGGAGGAAAGGAACACACCCCCCCCCCTTCCACATAGGCAGAGGAGCAAAGGATCATGCACAGCTGTATTCTGAATAGACAAGCTGTGTGCTTATCTCCCTCCGCGACACAAATTTCTCTCTTGTATCGGGAAAAGTTCTCAGAAGTGACTCATGCTGATAACAGAAGAATGAAGCACCAAAGAGAAACGACACTTAGAGCTTTGGAAAGAAACAATTATAGGCTTTGCTCAGATTTCATGACCGGGGTTTACAACCACTTTAACAGAGCAGGATCACAAAGTCTGCCTTGACCCATGGAGACTTTAGCTCCAGGTCATGAACGGTTGCCTTAGTAATGCTTACGCTGCATTGTTGTTAACATCAGTGTTGCTCTCCCCTATCGTATCAGTTTACCTGGGTCAGCAAACTTTTTTGGACCTACAGAGCAGTGAACAGTCCTGTTCATGTTTAAATAATCCCCAAGGCCAATATAAATCATATGGCTCTGTACAGTTTATGACAGGGATGCCCAAACAGGCAGTCATCCTCTGTCATGGGATTCTTTAGAGACAGCCCCTGCCAGGCCCCCCTGCTAGTGTGACAGGGCCTGGAGGGCCAAATGGTGGCTCTAACCTTACTTAATGATGAGTGGCATGGAGCCCCCCCACATGTGGCACCCAAGCTATGTGCCCAATATGATTGGAAATAACAGAATAAACACATGATGCACAGTATGGTACAATGAAATTGGAAAAAACAAAAAATGTTCTATCTTGTCTGGTAATTCTATTTGATCATTGAGCAATGGTAGTAGAAATGTAGTGAATAAAAGATAATCTTACAGATTATAGATGAACAATTCACATCATACAGTTCCTTTACGTTGTCTGATGTGTTGCAGGCCATGATCTACAACAAGATCCTGAAGTTGTCCACTTCCAACATGTCGATGGGTGAGATGACCCTGGGACAGATTAACAACCTGGTGGCCATCGAGACCAACCAGCTGATGTGGTTCCTTTTCCTATGCCCCAATCTCTGGGCGATGCCTGTGCAGGTACAGCCGACAAGTAAGGGCACTGCCATAATACCAATCTGATCCCAGCCCTGTCTCTTCACATCTTCTGCCATAATAGAGTAAAAAATAGCACAATGTTGTCCTCTGTACACATACTGTATGAATCTACCATCTTCTTCCAGATCGTAATGGGGGTCATCCTACTGTACAAGCTGCTGGGTGTCAGCGCTCTGGTTGGGGCTGCTGTCATTGTTCTGCTCGCTCCGGTACAGTACTTCATTGCTACCAAGCTAGCTGACATCCAGAAGAATACTCTGGTAAGTCTGGTAAAGCGACTTGACGATGATCAGTGATACATTAGTATTATACATTTATATATTGTAGCACTGTCATATACTGCAGTGGTGTACAGAGAATACTAAATCAGTCACATTAGTCTTTGTACTAAAGGAGCTTACACTCCAATTTTCCACCACAGTCACACACTATTATTATTAACATTTATATAGCGCTGACATATTCTGCAGTGCTATAGGAAAAATACTGAGCCAGTCACATCAGTCTCTGCACCAGAGGAGCTTACACTCTAATGTCCCACCACAGTCACACATTATTTTTTTTATAATTAATATTATTTAAAATTCATATAGCTCTAACATTTCAAAGCACTGTACAGGAAACATTGATCTAGTCAACTCAGTCTCTGCACCAGAGAAGCTTACACTCACACACTCACAGTCAGGCCCGGACTGGCCATAGGGCAGACCGGGCATTTGCCCGGTGGGCTGGGACCTCCAGCTCCATAGACTGTTGATGATCAGGCCGCACAGCGGGAGGTAAGCGGCGCCCGCGGCCTGGACAGGGTTAACACAGGCCACGGCCGCCGCTCACCCACCGCTATGCGGCCGTGCCTGTGTCATCTCTGGGCTCCGGCGCAACTACGATAGCGGCTGATTGGCTGAGCGGCTGAGCTGTGTCTCTCTCACACACAGCTCAGCCATCGCTGACAGTTCCACTGCTCCTCCTCTTCCCGCCCCTCTACTCTATCTGCTCCGCCCATACCCCTGTGTCTGCCCCGCCCATACCCCCTGTGTCTGCCCCGCCCACACCCCCTGCGTCTGCCCCGCCCACACATCTATGAGGTGAAGGAAGAAAAGTTTTAAAAGCTGCAGGCAGCCCACTCCTGAGCCTCATCCTGGGGTGAGTAAGCTCACCTTCTCTCCAGCCTTCCAATGTGTATAGAAAACTAATTTAAGGGGTGTTCTGTGGACTCTGATACAAGAGGGGAACTTTGGTGAGCAGAGACCCCCTTAAATCAGTGTTCCCCTTTACATTCCACAGAGCTCCCCCTTACAGTAAGTGGGGGCTCAGTGCGGACTCTGATGTAAGGGACCTCTGTGTGGACTCTGATGTAAGGGGGCTCAGTGCAGACTCTGATGTAAGGGGGCTCAGTGCGGACTCTGATGTAAGACACCTCTGTGTGGACTCTGATGTAAGGGGGCTCAGTGCGGACTCTGATGTAAGGGGGCTCAGTGCGGACTCTGATGTAAGGGGGCTCAGTGTGGACTCTGATGTAAGGGGGCTCAGTGCAGACTCTGATGTAAGGGGGCTCAGTGCGGACTCTGATGTAAGGGGGCTCAGTGCGGACTCTGATGTAAGGGGGCTCAGTGCGGACTCTGATGTAAGGGGGCTCAGTGCGGACTCTGATGTAAGGGGGCTCAGTGCGGACTCTGATGTAAGGGGGCTCAGTGCGGACTCTGATGTAAGGGGGCTCAGTGCGGACTCTGATGTAAGGGGGCTCAGTGCGGACTCTGATGTAAGGGGGCTCAGTGCGGACTCTGATGTAAGGGGGCTCAGTGCGGACTCTGATGTAAGGGGGCTCAGTGCGGACTCTGATGTAAGGGGGCTCAGTGCGGACTCTGATGTAAGGGGGCTCAGTGCGGACTCTGATGTAAGGGGGCTCAGTGCGGACTCTGATGTAAGGGGGCTCAGTGCGGACTCTGATGTAAGGGGGCTCAGTGCGGACTCTGATGTAAGGGGGCTCAGTGCGGACTCTGATGTAAGGGGGCTCAGTGCGGACTCTGATGTAAGGGGGCTCAGTGCGGACTCTGATGTAAGGGGGCTCAGTGCGGACTCTGATGTAAGGGGGCTCAGTGCAGACTCTGATGTAAAGGGGCTCAGTGCGGACTCTGATGTAAGGGGGCTCAGTGCGGACTCTGATGTAAGGGGGCTCAGTGCGGACTCTGATGTAAGGGGGCTCAGTGCGGACTCTGATGTAAGGGGGCTCAGTGCGGACTCTGATGTAAGGGGGCTCAGTGCGGACTCTGATGTAAGGGGGCTCAGTGCGGACTCTGATGTAAGGGGGCTCAGTGCGGACTCTGATGTAAGGGAGCTCAGTGCGGACTCTGATGTAAGGGGGCTCAGTGCGGACTCTGATGTAAGGGGGCTCAGTGCGGACTCTGATGTAAGGGGGCTCAGTGTGGACTCTGATGTAAGGGGGCTCAGTGTGGACTCTGATGTAAGGGGGCTCAGTGCAGACTCTGATGTAAGGGGGCTCAGTGCGGACTCTGATGTAAGGGGAGTAACCATTACAGTGCAGTCCCCTTTATATTTATATCAGTGTTACTGCACATTGCAGCGTGGAGGACCGATACCCCCCCCCCCCCCGGTCCATGGAAAAATTGGCTGCTCAGTCTAAAATGCCCGGGCCTATTTTTTGTCCCAGTCCGGGCCTGCTCACAGTCATTATTAATATACATTTATAAACTTTGACCTATTTTTATTTTATTTTTTACATATTCCACAGTGCTGTACAGAGAACACTGAGACAATCACATCATCCTCTGCAGCAGAGAAGCTTACGCTTAAATCTCTCACTAGACTACACATATACACTCACAGTCCACCACACACACATAATAAAAATACTTATAACCACCAGAGAATGGACAAATAGACAAATACACTGGCAGGATAAGACCAGGTAAATGTTTCTTTCAATTTGTCTTCCGCTAAAAAGAAAAGTTGATTTGGTTATTGGGTATCTCCTAAGGTCTGCTACCCAACAGACAAGGTGCTATTCGTACATTATCCATCTGATGTCTCTGGATATGACATATCTGTCCTCCACTCTGCACTGATGTATTAATTTCTCATACAACTCCTTGTTCCACCTGTGAAGGATTATTCCACTGAAAGGCTAAAGAAGACAAATGAGATCCTGAAAGGAATAAAGCTGCTGAAGTTGTATGCCTGGGAGAACACTTTCTGTTCCAGCGTGGAAGAGACGCGGTTAAAAGAACTGACCAGCCTGAGAACATTCGCCCTGCACACGTCCCTGTCCAGTGAGTGATCCCTTCTTCATATCACGTACAGTGATTCTACATAGGACTTCTACAATCTGCTCCGTCTAAAGTTATGTTCATTTCTTACACAGAAAACCATGATATAGAATAGGGTTTCTCAACCTTTTTTACATTGGAGGAACCCTTGGCAAAAAGTTTGAGATCTCAGGGAACACCTGAAATAATGTTCACATCTACAGCTCACAGAATATTGGTGTGATCAGCGAGCTGTTGATATAATGACACTTGTTTTTAGAAATAGCATTAAATATTAGAATCAATATTAAAACATAACTATTTAATGCGAAACATGTGCTTGCTTTTTTCTGCACATAATTTTGGGTCCGACTTGAGATAAGCAGTGTACAGGGGGGGCAGCAGGGCAGGGTACAGGGGGTCAGGAGGGCACGGTGCATAGGGGCACACTGCATGTGGGTCAGCAGGGCACACTACATAGGGGGCAGCGAGCAAAATACATAGGCTTGCAGCAGGACACATTACATGGGAGCAGGGCACATTACATGGGAGCAGGGCACATTACATGGGAGCAGGGCACATTACATGGGAGCAGGGCACATTACATGGGAGCAGGGCACATTACATGGGAGCAGGGCACATTACATGGGTGCAGGGCACATTACATGGGAACAGGGCACAGTACATGGGTGCAGGGCACATTACATGGGAACAGAGGACATTTTGGGGCACACAGCCGGGCAATTTATGTTGGAGCTTGGTATATTACATTGGAGTAGGACACATTATATGAGAGCAGGGCACAATTTGGGGGAGCAGGGCACATTTTGTGGAAGCAGAGCTCATTTTGTGGGAGCAGGGCACATTACATGAGAGCAGAGCACATTACGTTGGAGCAGGGCACATTACATGAAAAGAGGGCGCATTATGGAACACACAGCAGGGAACATTACATGGCGCACACATCATATTACAGTAGTAGAGTTTTCCTTCATATGCAGAGCTAAGCAGGTAAGTGGCTGTGATCAATCCTCTTCTGGCACACTGTTCCCTGCTGGCCCTTCCTGTCCATCCCAGGTGATGTCACATACAAGCACCTGGAATGGACAGGGGGGCAGGAATGGTCGACGGGGAACAGCATGCCACAGCCAACACTATCACAGCGGCTTCCTTCTTTCTTTCCTGGTTCTGCATTTGTTAGCAGAAGGGATGCAATCTACCTGCCAGCTGCCTGCAACTGAGGGGTAGGTTATGGTGGAACACCTGGGGACCTCTCACACAACCCTAGGGTTCTGCGGAACCCTGGTTGAGAAACCCTGACATAGAGAGTATGTGTGAGACTGCAGAGCAAAGCATTGCCAGATAAAGTTACGGTTCTATATTTCTGGGAAATATCTGACCTATTATTTTAATATTTTGTCTTCCTAATTGAATGATTGCCACTTAGACTGATTCATGAATATTTTTCAGTATTTTTATCTTCAAACATTTTGCTGGAAATTGTTACCACCCTAAAAAGTAAATCTTTAATTTCCCCAGAGAAAAGCTGGAGAAAGAATTTATTGATATTCATGTGCTTTCATGTCCTTGTTCCATTTTTCAGCATTATGTCTTCTTTTTACCATTTCTCTTAACTTTATTTTCACATCACAATATTCCTTTTCACACTTTTAGGTTCCATTTACACAAATACATTTTTTTTTATGCTTTTTACATTTTGCAGAAATGCAGGGATTTTTTTTAACATAGGTTCATATGAAACACATTCACATCAATGCATTTTTGTGCCTCTGTGTTTTTGGAAAGGACCGGGGACTTTTTTTCACGCAAAATTCATCATTTTGCATGTAATAGACTTCAATAGACCCGCATCCAAAACGCAAGTACTATGTTTTTTGGCCTTATTCACACCTATGCATTTTTAGTGCTTTTTGCATTATGCATATTTGCACCACAGAACGTGTTCCATAGGAAACCCTGTTGAATGGACTGTAGTGCAAATCTGCAAAATGCAAAAAGCACTTATAAACTGCCCAATTTACAAGTCAATGTAAGAAAAATCGCACATTAGCACGCACAGAGCAGTGGCCCCAAACTGCATTACACAGGCCAGATGTGACCCTTTGCTTGCCTGTAATTAGCCCTTTGGCTAAAGGCCTCGCATGCAGGACCTTCTATTTGCACGCCTGTTCCCCTGTATACAGAATGGTGTCCCAGCACCTAGCAATTTAGGCCTGATTCACACCTATGCAGGTTGCAGTTTGCATATTCCAGTATTTTGTGTTTTTCAATACACATTTTGATCCATTAAAGTCTATGAAACCAAAAACCAGAAAAAAGTCCATGGCCCTTTCCATAAAATGCACAGATGTAAACTACATCCATAGGAAACCATTAAACCGTTAAATGGATTGTAGTGTGTTTCTGCAAAATGAAAATGCATAGGTGTGAACCAGGTCATACTGAACCAGCACTGACCTCCTGCCTGGTGGTGCCTGTGGAGCACAGACAAAGATAGGTGATCCCTGGAGACCAGTGCTGTGGGTTGCCTTACTAATCTCACTAACACCAACGATGGGACACTATTCCTTCCACTGACACCAACAATGGGGCACTATTCCTCCTCCAACTGACCACAGGCACTGGGTCGTTTACTAATGCCAGTAGCCACAGTCTGGCCCCCCTTGAATCTGAACAGACAGTGAATTGTACCTTCTTTGAAAAAGTTAGAGGACTCCTGGTACAAATCCTAAAACACATAATAATTTGCAATGTGTCTAAAACACAACACAGAAGAAACACACATATTTTTAGCCAATATTACTACCTCATCCATTTCTGAGTGCACACATGAATAAGGCCTTGACGCACTGCTGAAAAGTTGTCAGATAGAAGCTTGGATGAGTGTGGAGGTCGATTTTTGGATGTGTTTGATAGGGTAGAAATCTTTTTTTCAGACTGTCTGATGTAACTGCTGCTTTTGCTGTTTGTTTATGTCCTCTAACTATTATATGGTTTTATTTTGGCAGTTTTTATGAATGCGGCCATTCCCATAGCGGCTGTCCTGGCGGTAAGAACATTTTTTCATCCTTCATACATCTAGAGGCGTATCTAATGAAAATGGTGCCTATGGCAAACACTGAAACTGCACCCCTGTCAAAATATTTGAAACCCATCTTTCAGATAACCAGGGACAGGGAGGGACACTGGGGACAGAGAGGGACGCAGTGCGACAAGGACAGAGAGGGACACTGGTGACAGAGAAGGAAGCTAGGGATAGGGAGGGACACAATGCGACAAGGACAGAGGGGGACACTGGGGACAGACAGAGGGATGCAGTGTTATGAGGACAGAGAGGGATGCAGTGCAAACAGGGGATACAGGGGGATGCAAGTACGGGGACACTGCTTCGGGGTGGGGACACCATGGGGGGACCAGGAGAGTATCATGGGGCCTGCTGCGGTCCTGTTGGAGCCCAGGCCCCCTACATCTGTACTGGCTGCCGATGGTGGCGGCCCTGGTGTCTCTAGACTCCTGATAAAAATAAAAAGTACACAGCCTTACCTAATGCCTGTAATAATAAGACCTCTCATGGCACGCTGCTCCCCGCCGCCCCCCCCTCCTCTCTTCTCGTCCGTCCCAGGTGATGTAATGTACAGTACAAGCACCTGGGGTGGACGGGAGGGAAGGAGGGGCCGGCGGGGAGCAGTGCGCCGTGAGAGGTCCTATTACAGCAGCTGCCCGTGCTAGACTGTATGTGTTGCAGTCTTGCAGAGCCTCCTATGGGGCCCCCCTAATGGCCCCAGGCCCTTGGGCAGTGCCCGAGTGCCCAATGGGTCAGTTTGCCCCTGCTCATTGAACAGTCCACATTCAGTAAAAGTTCATGCACTGCAAAGTTTGCAGTACATGAACTTTCACTGTATGTGGACTGTTCAATGAGCTTGTTGCACAAATCACTTTATTACACTTTATTAATGATATCCATGGCTATGCATATTTATATTTTATTTAATCCATATTGCGCACTATATTTGATGCCTGGCACACACGCACAATTGCACATGACGATGACTTAAGCCATCATAACGTGCGATTGTGCGTGTGTGCCAGGCCCAAGCAGTCAATCAAATGTAGTGCTCAATATGAATTAAATAAATTATAAATATGCATAGCCATAGATATCATTAATAAAGTGTAATAAAGTGATTTGTGCAACAACTGTTCACAAATCCCTTTATTACAGTTTATTTATGATATCACTATATAGCACTATGTTTTGCTGCTTGCTTCTGGTTGGCAGTTGGCCCACACACATGAATATGATCACGATCAAGAAGTAGTACCTGGCTGCTATCCTTGGTGCTGCTATTGGGGGTTTCCTGTCGGGCCCTCATCCATTCCTTCTCCTTACCTCATGTCACATTCCCCGCTCCTCCGTGGAGAAGATGATGCCGCGCAGAGGAGGGTAGGCGGAGCATTAGGCTCCGCCTCCGCCGCTGTTACCCTACCCTATGTGGATCCGGTCTGGCCAGTCATCGGCCGTAATGGAGGCGCCTGTCACTCCCCTCCCCAGGCCAAGAAGCAATTGCTGTGCCGGCGCCGTGCTCCTGCAGGCCAGCCGCGGCGCCAGGAGCTACATGGGTGCGGGAGGCGGCTGTGGGAAGACGGGTGAAGGTTTTTCGTGCGGGGGTGGGTTTTTACCGCCCCCCCCCCATGGCGCCCATGGCACTTACCATGGCTGCCATACCCCAGATACGCCACTGTATACATCCTATTTCAGTTTAGGTTTAATTAAATCACAGCTAGATTATCTTGGTGTTTCTCACATTAGTTAGTTCCTTTTTTTAATTGTGCAGCATAAACTGTGAATCAAATGATTAATAACTAATTAGCAAGTGAAGAGATAAGATTATATAGGAACCAGAGGTGTGGCCACACCCATACATCAATGTCTAAACCGGAAATAGATGAATCAAATCTCAGGTGGTTCAGCAGGGACCTGCCGAGATTCGATCCATCTATGGGCAGGCTGTTTGTATTGAAATTGATTCATCAATCGACTTCAGTACAACCAGCTTGTCAGATATTTTCCATGCAGTTACTGCCGGCGGCTATAGCCACCAGCAGTAAACACTGTGTTCTGTTGTCAGGGAAGGATCCCTTCTGGTAGAACACAATAGTGGCGCAGGAAGGATTCTCCCAACAACACTGACTGTGTTTATGGGGGAATCTGGCGATTTTCTTTCTTGCAACCTTTGGTTGCAGGAAAGAAAATCGCATCATCTATCACCTCCCTGTTCCTAGACTATAGAAATAGCCTGTGCCTAGACTAAGTGAACCTGTGCCTAGACTATGGAATTAAAGTATTAAAGTATTTATATCTCCTTAGCAAGCATTAAATAAGTTTTAAAAACAAGCTGTTACTATCCTCTGTAGCTGCATCTAGTGTGCTCTGTTTGTGACTTATAATGCACTCTGTATGTGTTTCCCTCCAGACATTTGTGACTCATGAATATGTAGAGAGTACAAATCTTACTCCTGCTAATGCCTTTGCATCACTGTCATTATTCCACATCCTGGTAACTCCACTCTTCTTACTCTCTACCGTGGTCAGGTTTGCTGTGAAAGCTCTGGTCAGGTATGTCAGTAAACAGTCACCATAACAGATTTTTAGAAAATACCTCAATCCCAAAAAGAGGCTTGTTTTATTGTTAGGTAATCTGCGTCTATATATGAATATTGGGGTGATACCAGTGAACTTGCCAGGTTACTAAAACAATGCTTGCACCTAGGTAGGACATTTAATATCAGTAAGATAGCCCCCCCCCCCCAACCTTTATAATGTGCTACCTAATGGGCCAAGCTGCGATAATGGATACTTGGGAATGACTTTCATTAGTATTTTCGAAAATTGGATCAAATATGGGTCTAATGTACAGGCCGTCCCCGGGTACAAACATCCGACTTACAATCGACCCCTACTTACAAATGGAGGGAGACAACATAGGACTGATGTAACTGACTTTAACGGTACCAGTGAAGGACATTGAAACAAAAATAATACTAAATATCTTCATTACAAATAAGTTAAAAAATATTTTACAGGTAAAATCAATTCAGAATTGTATGGCTCCAATCAATTTGACCTCTAATTAATTTGATCGGTCATTATTATGTAATAGATCTCTGTTAGTACAGTGTCAAGAGGTCAACGCGTTTCACATCTGTGCTTCCTCAGGACCTTACATTCTTGACTAAAAACAGAGATCCTGTTCAGAAAGAAAAAGAAAGGAACATAAACATTATTTGCATTTTAAATATGTGGGCAATGCTCCTACATTTATACAGTATGAGTGAGCGTTGTCACCCAATGGGCGGCACAGTGGTGTAGTGGATAGCACTTTCGCCTAGCAGTAAGAAGGGTCGCTGGTTTGAATCCCAACCACGACACTACCTGCCTGGAGTTTGCATGTCCTCCCTGGGCCTGCGTGGGTTTCCTCCGGGTACTCCGGTTTCCTCCCACACTCCAAAAGACATGCTGGTGGTTCATTGGATCCTGTCCAAATTGTCCCTAGTATGTATGAATGTGAGTTAGGGACCTTAGATTGTAAGCTCCTTGAGGGTAGGGATTGATGTAAATGTACAATATATATGTAAAGCGCTGTGTAAATTGACGGCGCTATATAAGTACCTGAAATAAATAAATAAATAAGGGCAGGAAGTGTGTTACTCACAGCATTACCGGGTGAAAATAAAAAAAATCCTGAAAAACACAGCCAATAAATTTGGGGATTGGAGGGATGCAGTTTTCTTTTTCGGTTTATAAACTTTAATCACTACTGCTGGGCTTTGCATACAATCACTTTTACTTGCGCTATCAAGCAGATGATCCTCCAATTCTATATTACATTGCCATTCACATACAAAGATAACTGTGATTGGCATGATATCATATAACTGTTTCTTATCTGTGTTTTCAATGTGAACTCTCAGATTAATGTTTTTAGTTATATTTAGCCTGCACTGCGGGCCCTTATCAGATTTCTCATCTCTCTCATCTCGCTTTCCATCTCAAGTGTTCAGAAGTTAAATGAGTTCTTCACCAGCGACGAAATCAGAGACGACAGTATGAGGAATGGCGATTCACCCAGCTTGTTCGACGCCTGCAGGAAACACCCGGGAATTGTACGTCTCACCAACAGAGCTCTACTAATATAACCCTAATAATATAACATGATACAATGTGAATCTTGATATGACATATACAATGGCTATAGGTACACAAATGTTTAGAATTCTGCAGCTCACTGAGCATCAAATATATAACAGATTATAAAGACGATTTTAAAATGTATCTACAGCCAAACATTTTTAAGTAAGTAAGGAAGAGGTAACATCCCTATCACTTTATTTGTTCTTGGTTTTATTTTAATTAGTTCACACAATAATAACTTACATGAAAATCTGCACAAGTGACTTTTCTAGACATGCTGGAAGTTGTATTCCCTCCATGAGAGGGAATTCACAGTTTGTTACTGACATTTTCTGTTGCCCCTTTCGATTTCTCTCCAGCATTCGCGAGCCATAAACCGGAAGCAGCCACTGAGGTTCCAGATGGACAGCTATGAACAGACCCCACGGAGACAAGTTCGCTCCTCTGACAGCGAGGAAGCTGCAATCAAGGTGCTTAATAGCTCATTTTTTATTGTTAAGTAAACATTTAGAGCTATGTCCATACACATCACATTAACTGGGAAAAGTATAGGATGGATAGGAATTCACATCTTTATGTCTGGAGAGAGAGAGAAAAGACGCTGAACGCTTCACATCAGCCTGCGCCAGAGGAGCTTACATTCTAACATACTACCACAGTCACAGACTATTATTATCATTATTATACATTTACAGTAAAACTTTGGATTGCAAGCATAATTCGTTCTGGAAACATGCTTGTAATCCAAAGCACTTGTATATCAAAGCGAATTTTCCCATAGGAAATAATGGAAACTCAGATGATTTGTTCCACAACCATTTATTCATAGGTCTTTCAGTTTATAGTCCATATAAAGATAATAGCAATGTGATAGGTTGTGTAACAATAAAATATCCATTCACAAATGGCAGCCTCCACAAGGGGATTAGAAGCAAAATCCAGCAGGAGCTACAGAGTATAAAAAAGAGAGGCGCCTCTAAGTGTAGCAATATGGTTACATTTCATGAAGGTACATTTAGCAACTCACATGGTTGATTAAAAAAAGGCACATCTAAGTATGTAGGCATCCAGGGTAAAGCTGTCCACATAGACCATCCTCCGCACCGCCGGCTCTCACCGCTGTCAGCCTGCAATCGTGACCAGGAAGACTACGCTGTAGTAGAGCGATCTGGATGGGTGGCTTGATGTGGCCTGATGTAGACAGCTTTACCCCGGATGCCTGCATACTTAGATGTGCCTCTTTTAATCATCAACCATGTGAGATGCTAAATGTTGTACCCTTATTAAATGTAACCATATTGCTACACTTAGAGGCACCTTTCTTCTCTTTTATAATCAGTTGTGACATAACTACTTGTATATCAAGACATCGCTTGTTTATGAAGTCAAAATTTAAAAACATTTTAGCTTGTCTTGCAAAACGCTCTCAAGCCAAGTTACTCTCAAACCAAGGTTTTACTGTATATAGATCTGACATATTCCAAAGTGCTGTACAGAGAACACTTAGCCATTTAGCCAGTCACATCAGTCCATGCACCAGCAGAGCTTACACTCTAATATCTTACAACAGGTACACACCATTATTATTATTATTATACATTTATATAGCTCTGGCATATTTTGCAGTGCTGTACAGAGAACTCTGATCAGTCTCTGGACCATAGAAAATGACACTTATATGTCCGACCACAGTCACTCACTTTTATTACTATATATTTATATAGCTGTGCCATGTTCAGCAATTGTGTATAGAGAACACTGAACCAGTCACATTAGTCCCTGCACCAAAGGAGCTTACACTCTAATGTCACCACCACAGTCGCATATATATATATATATATATATTTGTCTTCTTCTGTCTGATGAGATCATTTCTTCTGCTGATAATGTATCAGTCAATATGGAATCCATTTTTGTTTTCTTCTTATAGGTGATTGGTGGATACTTTTCCTGGGGAACAGGATTGGCTACATTATCTAATATAGATATCCAGATTCCAACAGGTAGGAGAATACTCTGACTTATAGGGTTTCATATACAAAGAATATAACATAAAGCACAAAGAGGTTGATTTACTAAAGGCAAATCCTTGGAAGTGCACTTGGAAGTGCAGTCGCTGAGGGGAAGCTCTGCTGATTTTATCATCCAATCATGTACAAGCAAAAATGATGTTTTTTATTTTCCTTGCATGTCCTCCTCAGATCTTCAGTGAATGCACTTCCAAGCGCACTTGTAGTGCAAAGTAGATTTGCCTTTAGTAAATAACCCCCATGGTCTCTCACCGGCAGAACATACATCCCCCTCTCCCCTGCAACTCTAGCTGTAAAGGAAAATTCCAAGTACTTCAAGGTATCGGGGAACTTGTGATTTTTCCTCCCATGTGACAGTGCTGGTGTTAGTGATTGGACATTGCTGTCACAAGGGAGAGTCCTCAATGGTGTTTGTCTTCAATTTCTCTTTATTGAATTTTAAAAAAAAGAACTATACATTATCATATGTACAACAATTCATCAACATTACAAATGCATAAAAATACCTACTATAAATATTCTATAATCCTTCCACACTCTATATTCATCATATTCATCTATTCCTATCATCCATCCCAACCCCACTCATAACCCCCCCCCCCCATGGCCTGTTCCCCTTCATTATATACATTTCTTCACTTCCTTTGAGAGCTGAAACTCATCCCATCTTTGCCATATTTCTGATAAATTATTTTTTATATCCCCTTCTTCTCT
The DNA here is from genome assembly GCA_037952925.1 of Lithobates clamitans. Lineage (NCBI taxonomy): Eukaryota > Metazoa > Chordata > Amphibia > Anura > Ranidae > Lithobates > Lithobates clamitans. The sequence continues at coordinate 1,453,291 of JBBGZY010001244.1, read as the reverse complement.
TATCTGTTTTTCCATGTACTGAATTTCGCTCATTTCACATAACCATTCTGCAATTGTTGGTCCTTTTTCTTCTTTCCATTTAGGTGCTATTATTGTTCTAGCCGTAGATGTCATAAAATGCAAAATGTCCTTTCTGGGTTTTTTTGTTGAGTCTCGTGTCAGAGAAAATAAAGAGGTTTTTATACTTGGATTCTCTACTATTCCTGATACATTCGGATAGATCTCGAAAATCTTATTCCAAAATTCCTTCACCTTCTGGCATCCATACCAGATATGATCCACTGTCCCTCTCTCCATCTTACATCTCCAACAGGTCTACGAGATTTCCTTATTCATTTTATTTAATGCTACTGGACACCTATACCATCTCATTGCAATCTTATAGTTTCTCTCCTGATATTTATTTGCTATAGTTGTTTTGTGTATTACTTCAAAACATTTTCCCCATTCTTCATCCCCTATTGAAAATCCCATTTCTTTTTCCCATTTTTTCATTCCTGTTAATTCTCTAAGGGACCCAGTGGGGAGTAGTAGGTCGTATATCTTTGAAAGTTTCTTAGTTGGGTTCTTTTCTTCTACTAGTATTTTTTCGAATTTAGTTAATGGTCTATTTACCCTCGATATTTTTTCTTCTATAAATTACTTTAATTGCTGATATTGTAGCCAGTTATTTTTATACTCAAAACCTATAACTTGCAAATTTGGCATTTTCCCATCCTCTAATATCTGCACCATCCTTATATTTTCATTCCTATACCACTTCAGGTATTTTGTAGCCTCCAAAGCTGGCGGGAACTCAGGATTGAAGAACAAGGGTGTCATGGGTCCAGTCTTCAATGGTGTTTGAACTCCAATAGTAGACCTACAGTTCACACAGACCTTCAAGTTCTAATCCTTACCCAGCTAAGAGTGAAACTCCACCCCCTACTTTCAATTTTAGTTTCAGATAACCACTATCGGCATTTTTTGTTCTGTCTATATCCCTACTAAGGAGACTCTCGATCTCTATTTGTCCTGGTGTCACTGGAACCAAAAGTGGTGGGAAGTCCACGTTTTTACAGTTTTAGTAGGGATGTGTTGGTGACGCAAATCAGGAGCTTCTATGATCTCCCTTCATCACGGCTTGTAAAGTAAATTTATTATGAGGCTTGCTCAGGTTGCTGGCCCTGGCCGTGGAGATCAGAGAAACACGTTGGCTATTGTGTCCACCACTATGATGAAAAAATCTAACTGGAATTCTGCCTATACTTACATCACTCTCTACTCCTAAATTGCTTCATGTACCCACATTCCTTCTCCCTCAGAACAGAAGTGGTAGTTTTATTATAGTTCTGCATTTCTATGAAGCGTCCATGGGGTACCTGGAAAGATTTTTGAACATCTGGTTGTAAAAATCTCAATGCAAACTGGCCCTTTTTTCACTCTAGAGACACGTAGGGGTTGATTTACTAGAGGTAAATAGACTGTGCACTGTGAAAAGTGCAGTTGCTCCAGAGCTTAGTAAATTAGGTTATTCTTCACTTTGCAAAGAATATCCAATCACTTGCAAGAAAAATTTAAAAAAAGCAGAATTTTTCCTTGCACTCGATTGGATGATGGAAGTCAGAAGAGCTTCTGCTTATTTACTAAGCTCTGGAGAAACTGCACTGTAGAGTGCAACTGAACTTTTCAAAGTGTACATCCAATTTGCCTTTAGTAAATCAACTTCAAAGAATCAAAGCAAAACTTTTCAAAGTGTACATCCAATTTGCCTTTAGTAAATCAACTTCAAAGAATCAAAGCACCATGCATATACCACTGTCTTTACTGGGCGGTGATCAGGTCCTGGTGCTATTTCCAGTCAAGAAATATCTGTCTAGTGGCAGCTGGTGCTCAATATTTTATGCCACCCCCCCCCCCCCAATGGGAGATGGACAGTAATATTAATTTCACTATTGTCACACAAGTGGGTGGGCTCGGGGCACAGTGCTCTGCGCCCCGAGCCCACCCTTTTTTGAAGCCAATTAAAGCCTCAGGCTCTAATCATATGCTTCAAAAAAATAAAAAACCCCATTGAAACCCATGAGTCCGGTGCCCTGCATGTAGATTAGGGGGCCGGACGCATGGATGGTGGGGCGGCGCCCGTGCGCCCGGCATGAGCGGCCGCCACTGTATCTGTCCATTCATAGTTTACTACATGCAATATGGCACAGTATGTGGCACTTTACTCGCTTTATACTAATGCTGTTCTATTAGCATTATACGAGAGATAGCCTCTTATTTAATCTTCCTGATCAAATATTTGTCTCATTCTATATGTGATGTAATAAACCCTCTATAAATGTTTGCAAATTCCAGATTAATGTGTCAGTCTCTCTACAACATTGTGTCCTGTGCAAGAAGAGTGTTTACATAGCAGAAATGTTTGTATATAGTGAGGCGTTTTATGTTACGTTATACTCCGAGTGTTATTAATGAGATGGCAGCGGATTTTTTCAGTTGAAGCTGCAGAAAAGGAAAATGTTGCGCTGCCACCCAAATTTTATCTAGCTATGTGACCCCTTTATGACTCTTAAAATGGCCATAGATTCCTAGATTTTCAAACGAACATTCATACAGGAAGTCTTATGCACGCGGTCGGAATTTCCGACAACAAATGTTCGATGTGAGCTTGTTGTCGGAAATTCCAACAACAAAAATTTGAGAGCTGGATCTCAAATTTTCTGACAACAAAATCTGTTGTCATAAATTCCAATCGTTTGTACACAATGCCGACGCACGCATGCTTGGAATCAAGCAGAAGAGCCGCACTGGCTATTGAACTTCATTTTTCTCGGCTCGTCATATGTGTTGTACGTCACCGCGTTCTTGGCGATCGAAATTTCCGACAACATTTGTGCGATCGTGTGTATACAAGACAAGTTTTAGCCAACACCCGTCGGAAATAAATCCAGGATTTTGTTTTCGGAATGTCCGATCGTCTGTTCGCTGCATATTTGATGGCTTGATGAATGTCGTACAGAAGTACTTCAAAATTTCGCTTGCTTTTAAAATCGATTTTGGAATTATTATATAGGATTTATAGAGTGCCAACAGTTTGCGCATCACTATACGATTAAAAGGGGCGACAGTACATTTACAATACAATAAAATATAACAGAGTTAGGGGGACCCTGCTCATAAGAGATAACAATCAAATAGGAATAAATGGACTTTCACTATTGAACACCCTATACACTATTTGAAATGTATTAGTTAAAGAATTATTCTTCCCCTTTGAATTTTCTTGACTGCACTAATGATCAGAAGATCAAATGAATGTTCTTAAATAAAAACATTTAAAACAAAATTCTTCAAGAATGTGGCCAACTTTAGAATGTGTCATATACCTTCAGTAAGGGAGAAAGGGTTGTGGGGCCAACGCTAGGTGCTTGCATACGCAAGGTGACAGGGACTCACCTAATAGAAGCTACTCTACTGAATATTTTTCCATCAGTCGTGCTGAGTACATATTTAAGAAGGTAGAACAGTAGGTAGAACTCTGATTACATGGGCTGCTCAAGCCTGAGGGTCCCAAATATGTACCAAAGGGCCACATATAGCCCTTGGCCTTCAGGTTGGGCACAAGGGGTCTAGAATAATGGGCCATCCATTGTAACCACACCCATCATCCTGATAGCTGTGTGTATGGTGGTCCCCATGTGTTATTATCACCTCTCTTCTTTCAGGTCAGCTCACCATGATTGTCGGTCAGGTCGGATGTGGAAAGTCCTCTCTTCTACTAGCTATTCTCGGGGAGATGCAAAAGCTGGAGGGGAGAGTCTGCTGGAATAAGTAAGTCCATAGGCAATACTTTTATTCAGTTGTGAACATCAAGATCAACAGGTCTGCTACAGCAGATCACAGATCGAAGAATGACCTTATGTTATTAATTAATTGATTATACATATTTCCACTGTCTGATTTTCCCAAGTTCCTGCTAAAATACATTTGTGTGATCTTTACCACCCACCAAAAGACAGAGTGCTCTGCGCCCCAAGCCCAACCTTTTTCAAAGCCAATTAAAGCCTCAGGCTCTAATCATGTGCTTAAAAAAAAAAAAAAAAAAAAAATTTAAATCCATGCGTCTGGCACCCCGCATGTAGATTAGAGGGCTGGACGCATGGATGTGGGGGCGGTGCACGTGCGCCCCCCTATGGACGGTCCGGACTGCGTCTCACAAGTGTGAAAGGAGCCTAAAGGGTGGATTTACTAAAGGCACATTAAATTTGCACTTTGCAAAGTGCAGTTGTTAGGGATGAGCCCGATGTTTGAGTCGAACGTAAGGTCGACTTGAACATTGGTTGTTCGCCCCTTCGCCGAATAGCGAACAATTTGGGGTGTTTGCGGCAAATTCGAAAGCCGCAGAACACCCTTTGAAGGTCTATGGGAGAAATCAAAAGTGCTAATTTGAAGGCTTATATGCATGGTATTGGCATAAAAAGTGTTTGGGGACCCGGGTCCTGCCCCAGGGGACATGTATCAATGCAAAAAAAGTTTTTAAAACGGACGTTTTTTCAGGAGCAGTGATTTTAATAATGCTTAAAGTGAAACAATAAAAGTGAAATATTCCTTTAAATTTCGGACCTGGGGGGTGTCTATAGTATGCCTGTAAAGGGGTGCATGTTTCCCGTGTTTAGAACAGTCCCTGCACAAAATGACATTTCTAAGGGAAAAAAGCTTAGTAAATGAGCAGAAGCACTGCTGACTTCCATAATCCAATCTTGTGCAAGCAAAAATGCTGTTTTTTTTATTTTGCTTGCATGTGATTGGATGTTTTTGCAAAGTGAAGCTTTACCTCATTTACTAAGCTTTGGAGCAAATACACTTGCAGAGTGCAACTGCAGTTTGAAAAGTGCACAGTCTATTTGCCGTTAGTAAATCGACCCCTAAGAGTCCAAAATCCTTTAATATTAGTTTGCTGATAACAAGGAACCACAGAACAGACAACTTTTTCCGGGGACACCGACACTCCCTCTTTGTCAGGGCTGTAGTAGAAACATTAATACCAAAATGGAAATAGTTGGAATAAATATGAAAGATTGCAGAATATTTCATAATAGAATAGGATCCAATGTTAAACCTATTTCATATATATATATATATATATATATATATATATATATATATATATATATAATATAGGCACACATATGAAAAGGTAATTTGTGAATGTTAATAAATATAAATCATAATGTATCTAGCTATCAGCACATGCAAAAAAAAAAAAATTGAATTTGCTGGCACAATAGTGAACGCCTAAAATCAGACACTAAGATGACGCTATTGGCTGTCCAACACAAAGAATTGTACTCTATCCTAATAAAAGTTTGAAAATAGGTACCATGATCACTATATAGAGGTTACAATCAATGCATCAGAAACTTCTTATATCTGATACTCCATATTTAGCAATACGTCTTTCCTCACTCCATCCAAAACTTACATACAATTTGTAACTTTATAAATGTATTTTTCACAAAAAGACTGGACTTGGGAATTTTTTTGAAAGATATGTTTGTGTGCGGTAGTTTTAGTATTGTAAAATCTTCAGGTCGTGTATATCCCTTAATGGAAGCTTATCTGCTACATTTTCCTACATTTTCCAAAATGTTTTTCCCATCAAATCCCTTTCCATCAAAGGGCAGATTGTTCACTTTCCTATCTCGATGCCCTCAAAGTGTGAAGAACCAATCATTTATTTATTACTAAGTCATTTCTGTCATAACTTGCAGCCCGGATGACTGCTTCCCTTCCTCTGATGATGACGGAAGGTACGCCCTTGGCTGTGTGTGCTTTTCATGATACGTCTTTTTCATTGTTTAGGTGAACATGTACTATACAATCTGGTTGTACAATCATTTTTAGATCTACCTGCAACTATGTAATGCAAGAACCTGTCTGATTTCATAGTAATGCAATTGTATAGGTTGTTCCTGGTATTACAGAGCTTTGGTAAGTCTAAACTAGATTGTACAAGAAGATTGTATAGTGTATGGCCAAATTTAGATGAGTCATCTGTGCTGTGAATCTCTAACATGGCGGAACTCGATACTTCCCGTCACTGGCACAGCACAGGAAGTTATCGTGTCACCCAAGTGTGCTGTGTACCTTATTGTCCATCTCTCTAACTCAGGGGTCTGAAACTGGCGGCCCTCCAGCTGTTGCGGAAGTCCCATCATGCCTCTGAATGTGGGAGTCAGGCTTGTAACTGTCAGCCTTGCAATGCCTCATGGGACTTGTAGTTCTGCAACAGCTGGAGGGCCGCCAGTTTCAGCCTGCAATTCTCCACTCATTAATCAGGCTCGTTGGAGGTTTTTTGTAATTTCTTCTTGTTTTATTGTTTCAATCTTGACGGGAAATCCTTGTGTGCCCCTTGTGCCTTGAACTAAACCTGAAATGAGAGACATATGGAGGAGCTATTGATGTCCAGCTTTGGAAATGCTAAGTGCCTGGCTGTGTCTGGGATATACTTTCTGAGCCACAGCATTCTTTTATCCTACTTGCTGCACACTTGTTCTGGCTCAGTGACACAAAAATTATCGGCTCTGAAGGGTCAGCCAAATTTCCGAAGTTTGGTAAAATGTTGCCATTTCAATGAAAAGGTTAGCGTCAATGGGGAATGTAAAATTAAGGTGGTATGTAGTGTTTTTTTGAAGTGCAAAGAACACATACAGTACATCTTACATTGACAAGTACAGAAAAATACCTCTTGCTTTGCCAGAAATCTATTGAGCTCCTAAATTCCTGTATTGAGCTGACAATGCTACCTCTGCTACAATAAAATCCCAAACAGTGTTGTCAGACCTACCTACTACAGTACTTCTTCTCTCCTGAACTCCGTTAGCCCCCCACTCCTACATTAATCTCGTCATAACACAAGTGGGGGGCGTACTGTAGTCTAGCAAGGGAGAATTCGGCAGGGATTAAACGGGGGAAATTTAAATTTACTGCTGAGATGTACTGAGTGTGGTATTTTTTTTGCCCTGACATACACTTTAAGGGTGCAATGGACTTTAAATGGCTCCTAGGGATTTTTAAAAAAAATATATTTGAAAGCATAACTTCACCTTTTCACAAAAAGGAATGAAAAGGTGAACTCACACCCTACACTCTTTTTTTGCGCAGCTGTGTACATTGTCCCATAGGCAAAAATGCACCTGTGTTTTTTTTTCGCCCATGTGCAACAGGCCATCTTCATATCATGCGTTCTCCACCCAAAACTAAGAAATCACCTTTCTGTTATCGAAAAGCAAAAACAATTTATTTATCCCTATGGCAAACTTCTCTAATAGACATATTCCACCTGTAATTGCAGATCCTCTACCGATACTAATTTGAATCAGAAAAGCAAAGTGCACATAGTGTAAAATCCTTATGAAAACATTATAAATTATTGACATACTGTACATTACACTACAATTTATAGCATACACCACAGCACTATGTAACTGAGCATTAGCAGAGTTTAAACAAATCCAGCCAGCATTCTCCTTGTTCATGCGGCTTATCTGCCAAAACAAGTCCCAGCAGTGGCCCTCACTGGCCCTACTCCTTTGCTATGTACCCAGGTTCCCTGTGGCCGGTTTTGTCACTGCTGACAATGTCAAAGGGTTAGACCCCTTTCACACTGAGGCAGTTTTCAGGCATTTTAGCACTAGAAATAGCGCCTGTAAAGCCCCTGAATACTGCCTCCCATTCATTACAATGGGTGCTTTCACACCCGGGCGGTGCGCTTGCAGGAGGTTCGGAAAAGTTCTGCAAGCAGTATCTTTGGGGCGGTTTGGGAGCACTGTATACAGCACTCCCAAAATGCCCCTGCCCATTGCAATGAAGGGGCAGCGCTTCCGAAGCGCTGCAACAGAGGAGTTTTTAACCCCTTCTTTGGGGTTAAAAGCGCCCCGCTAGCGGCCGAAAAGCGACACTAAAATGAGCGGCGCTTTAGCGCTAGCGCAGCCGCGGCCCCAGTATGAATGGGGTCTTGAGGTCTTTAGCAAAGTCAGTTGTTACGAAACACATCACTAGTGCTGCGCTGCACACCACAAATTTAAAGCGGTCGTAGAACTTTACGAATACCGACTGGAGTGACTGGCCTCAGGTGATAGACAGAGATGAAACACATCCTCCTACCTACATACACTCAGCGGCCACTTTATTAGGTACACCTGTTCAATTGCTTGGTAACACAAATTGCTAATCAGCCAATCACATGACAGAAACTCAGTGCATTTAGGTATCTAAAATGTGGTGAAGATGACATGCTGAAGTTCAATTGAAAGGGGCTTTAAGTGACTTTGAACGTGGCATGGTTGTTGGTGACAGACGGGCTGGTCTGAGTATTTAAAAAACTGCTGATCTACTGGGATTTTCACGCACAACCTTCTCTAGGGTTTACAGAGAATGGTCCAAAAAAGAGAAAATATCCAGTGAGTGGCAGTTGTGTGGACAAAAATGCCATCTTGATGTCAGAGGTTAGAGGAGAATGGACAGACTGGTTCGAGATGATAGAAAGGCAACAGGAACTCAAATAACTACTCGTTACAACCAAGATATGCAGAATACCATCTCTGAATGCACAACACTTTGAATCATGTAGCAGAAGGGCTACAGCAGCAGAAGACCACACCTGGTGCAACCCTTGTTAGCTAAGAACAGGAAACTGAGGCTACAATTCACACAGGCTCACCAAAATTGGAGAATAGAAGATTGGAAAAACGTTGCCTGGTCTGACGAGTCTCGATTTCAGGTCAGAATTTGGCATAAACAACATAAAAGTGTGGATCCATCCTGCCTTGTGTCAACGGTTCAGGCTGGTGGTGGTGGTGTAATGGTGTAGGGGGTATTTTCTTGGCACACTTTTGACCCCTTAGTACCAATTGAGCATCGTCTAAACGACATGGCCTACCCGAGTATTGTTGCTGACCATGTCCATCCCTTTATGACTACAATGTACCCATCTTCTGATGACTACTTCCAGCAGGATAATGCACCATGTCACAAAGATCAAATCATTTCACCACTGGTTTCCTGACCATGACAATGAGATCACTGTACTCCAATGGCCTCCACAGTCACCACATCTCAATCCAATAGAGCACCTTTGGGATGTGATGGAATGGGAGATTCGCATCATAAATGTGCAGCTGGCAAATCTGCAGCAACTGCGTGATATTATCATGTCAATATGGACAAAAATCTCAGAGGAATGTTTCCAACACCTTGTTAAATCTATGCCACAACGAATTAAGACAGTCTGAAGGCGAAAGGGAGTCAAACCCGGTACTAGCAAGGTATACCTGATAAAGTGGCCAGTGAGTGTAAGTTGTACCTGTTTATATGTAGCCCTCTCTTGTCTACATCCTCCTAAAACACACAGATCAGAGGCTATTTCTCAGCAGTAGAAGGCAGGGGGCGGGGATCTGACGTCACACACATTGCAGAACTAGAACACAGGGCTCAGTGAAACCTGAGTGGAGGGAATGAACACACCCCCTCTACACAGAATCATAGGGAAATATACACAGCTGAGGCTGTCAGGAAGGGGGGGGGGGCATTCCGTCACCCTGGATCCTGTGGAGTTTTTTGGATGTATGTCAACATTCATGTGTAGCAATACCCCTGTAAGGGCTGCTGGTAGTTGTGGTCCGTCTGTCGCCCTGCCCAGCCAGGCACACAACTTTCAGTCACTCCTCAGACAGAAAACAGTCCTTGCACTTGTTTTTGTTATTTTTATTAGGGGAATTCAACTTGGATGGGGATAAGGTAATTATGAGATGGCCAGTTGATTGTAGAAACAGATACAGGGACTTGAGAACTATATACATCTCCAGTATATACACTTCCTCTCTTCCTCCAGCACAAAACATGCTTGCAGACTATCTCTCCCAGGACCAGCTAGCACTGATATGCAGGCCTGAAACTGACTCAGTCAGGCGCAAAGTGAATGCCCTTTGCAGGCAGGGACCAAGGGCCCCTATGGTGTAGCAAAAATATAAGTAGGTAGTCCCAATGCTAGCTGTCCACGTGGCTACTGATCCCAGCAACACATCTTCAGGCCTTGCCAGCCTTCCTGGCTGCAGCTGCCTCTCTTCACTGCCCATGCCAACACAGTCTACTCCACTGGCTCTGCACCCATCTCAGACTGGACTCCTCTAGTCTTCTCAGGTGTGCCTCCCCAGTCCTCCTGACTGTGTGTCACTCACCAGCCCTCCTGGCTCCAACCAGTTGTTCCTTCCTGGAGACTTGCCTGGCAATGCTCTACTGCTGTCCTTTCCTTGCTCCCGTGCCTCCTGTCCAGGACACCTTCATATGTTCTCAGAGGGCCCTGTCCACACCCGAGCCCAGGCCCAAGGTCACCCCCCCCAGACTGGGGAGCTCCCTCAAAGGCCATGACAGCCTAGCACTCCATCTCCAGCTTCCTCCCGAACAACTCCTTCCCAGCTAGACTGACCCTGAGTATTTAAGGAGGCTTGCCCCCTGACAATCCAGGTTGGGGATTGGTCAGGGCTCCTCAGAATACTCAAGGCAGCTCCACCTCTCCTCTCCTCCTTCCCTTCCAGAAGTCTTCAGAATGTTCTGGAAAGAAGTGGGAGGTCTCAGTGATGCTGACTGACTGAGTCACTCCCAACTCAGATCAAAACAACCAGGCTTGGCTGCCAGCTGTAAATTTACCTACAATAACAAAAACCTAACCACTACCACTTCTAGCACACTAGAGTGTGCTACACATGTCAATATATATTATATTACTAAATATAATATTTTAAACAATGTACAATTTGCTTTTTTGATTCCAGCCAGTATGCATGGGGGATCTGCTATTAAAGTGGTAGTGAAGTCCACTTTTGAACTTGTACCTACATCTTTTTATATGTGTTTGTAAAATATAGCATCTATTTTCAACAAAAAATTTGTATCATGCAAAATCAAGTTAGACAGAAAGAAGTGTGCAATGGCATCCTATATATTTCTCTCAGCTCAGGATTCCTTTCGCAGAACAGTTTCTCTAACAGCGATGTTCTTTGAGTCTCTAATCATTTACATGAATGAATAATAAACATTTGGTGTGTGAGAAAGACAGACATTAATCTGTTTAGCAGAAGATCCCTATAACACCTTCTAGGGCTTTTATCTTTTATTTTTAGCCTGTGGTGCCGTCTACTCCATCGTTTAATGTTTAGTCTAAATCAGCTTTTCTCAACCTTTTTAACACAAAAGAACTCTTGAAATAACTTTTTAGTCTCAGGGAACCCCTGCTAATAATTACTATATTTACAGCTCATAGTACATTAGGATGATGGTCAGTGGGAAGAATCCCCTATTACAGATAGCTAAAAAGATAATATATATTATTTGTGTGTCATTGCTCAAGAAACCCCTAGCAAGCTCTGGAGGAATCCTATGGTTCCATGGAACCCTGGTTGAGAAAGGCTGGTCTAAAGTCATAATCTCTTTCACTTACGTGATGTTTGCAAAGGCTAAACAATTTTTTATTTAATTTTATTTCATTGTCAATTGATTGAGTGTATGCGATTCTCTTTTCAAAGCTTTGACTAAAGATCTTGAGTTAAAGAAAATGGTAATCATTAAAATACAAGGGCAACAAACAGGCTATCATTACAAAATGTGGACAATCGTTACAATATATGAGCAAAAAAAAGGAAATTGATGCAATACAAGGGCAACAAATGGGCTATAACTACAATTTGTTGGTAACTAGTAAATAGTGATATTACAAAATGAGGGCAAAAACAAGCTGTGGTAACAATATGTGACCAAAAAATAGGCGATTGTTACAATATGAGGACAACAAATGAGCAATTGTTATAATATGTGTGCAACAATTGGGCAATTGATACAATATGAGGACAACAAACAGGCTATTGTTGCATTTCATGGGCAATAGCTGGTCAATTGCTACAACACTAGGGCAGCACACAGGCTGTTACAGTATGTTGACAACAAACTGACAATTGTTACAATGCACAAGCAACAAATGGGCAATCTTTACAATATGAGAGTAACAAACAGGCAGCTGTTGCAACGACAACAAATGGGCAATTGTTACAATACAAGGGCAACAGATGGGCAATTGCTACAACAGCAGGGTGAAACACACGCTGTTGTTACAATAGGTTGGCAACAAACAGGTAATTCTTACAATACTCGGGCAACAAATGGGCAATCTTTACCGTATGAGGGTAACAATCAGGCAATTGTTACAATGCATGGGCAACAAATGGGCTATTGTTACATTATAAGGCAACAAAGAGACAATAGTTACAATATGTGAGCAATGGATGGGTATCTGTCACTTTTTTAGGTGCCCTTATGCAGAAACTTAGGGCCCCTACAGTCATACTGTACATGTATTGTACAATATAAGCAATTCGTCTTCCCCAGGGATGGTTGGTGTACACTCACTTCATTCTCTGATGTCCACTCAGGTCTCCCTAGCGCTTCCCAACTGGCCTGGCCAAACTTGTTGCCTTTTCTGGGGATAAACGCCAACCATATGTGCCATTTCCTGATGATAAAATTGGCAGCAAGTCTCATTTATTCTCAGCATGCCAGTACAATACTCACCAGGTGACAATCTTTTCCAGACTCTGGGGATCAGCTGGCTCTGATCTTTTTACTCTTCCTTTTTCAGTAAGAACAGAAATTCTGTGGCCTACGCTGGACAGAAGCCCTGGCTGCTCAATGCCACAGTGGAAGAGAACATCACATTTGGGAGTCCCTTCAACAAGCAGAGGTACCAACACATTTATAGACCACCCACACCATTACCCTGAAATACATAGTGTATAAATATATACTAACACCCACTGGCAGACTGACACTATAAGCCCGAGCATGCACTGTTCCATAAAGAGACTCATTCCGGTCAGCATGAGGAATAATCAAAACCTGCATCTCACTGCTGAATTTTGACACTTTTCATACATTGGTTTTCAGTTCTTTCATTAATGGAGGTTCAGCATCACATGTGGGCGTTACATAGCCTGCATGCAGATACAGTCTGCCTAGTAAAGCCCACTCCTCCAGATTGACATCCACCAATGAAAGCATTTATTATTTGCATAACTCCTCCCAAGACCCAGCCCACTGCTTTCATCTGGGAGCTCTGCTCTGGAAAGGAGTACTGAGGTAGGGTGCTGTGATGTTTTCGGGAAGCTATGTACAACACCCTGCTGGATCCTCCCACCATTCATGATCTGCCTGCATAACATAGAGAAACACAGAGATCCATTGATGATGTAATATAAAGAGAAAAGTTTTATTATTGATGAGTGGGGATTTTCATCTTAGTCCAGTCATTGAGGCCATATATGGGGTCTAATTTACTAAAGGCAAATAGACCATTCACTTTGCAAGTGCTGTTGCACTCTGCAAGGGAATTTCCTCCAGAGCTTAGCAAATGAGGGGACACTCTGCTGACTTCCATTGTCCAATCATGTGCAACAAAAAAAGCTGTTTTTTTATTTTCCTTGCATGTAATTGGGTATTCTTTGCAAAGTGGACCTTTGCCTCATTTATTAATCTTTAGAGAAAATTTCCTTGCAGAGAGCAACTACTCTTGCAAAGTGAACATTCTACAGTAAAACCTTGGATTGCAAGTGTCATTTATCCCAGAAACATGCTTGTAATCCAAAGCACTTGTATATCGAAGCAAATTTCCCCATAAGAAATAATGGAAACTCAAATGATTCATTCCACAACCATTTATTCAAAGGTCCTTCAGTTTAGAGTCCATATAAAAAGATTATAGCAATGTGACCAGGTAACCATAAAATGCCCATTTACAAATGGGGATTAGAAGCAAAATCCAGCAGGAGCTACAGAGTATAAAAGTCTTTTTTCAGACATGTTGACGCATCCGCCTCTGATGAGTGTTTTTTACCATGAAACGCATCAGGCCTATTCAGGATGCAGTCATGACTTCAATCCATCATGTTCCTTTTATACATGTTTATAGCTTTTACCATTATTATTTCCTACTAACCACATGGAGCCCTACATACCGGCCACTAGCACGTGCTTTGGCACCAATGTAATATATGCGTATATATATTCAATGTAATCGTGTTTTGTACATATATCAACTCTGCATGTATATATTATGTGCTAGATATACTTTTTGATAATACTTTGATTCTTTTATACATTTTATGGTCTTTCATATGCTTCATATAAAGTCCCAAACTTTTATTTTGTAACCAATATAGGGATGTCTTTTGTGTCTCATATAAAGTCCCGCCCCCCTTTTTCTTTTTATAAAAGAGAAGAGAGGCGCCTCCAATGCCCCGTACACACGATCAGACTTTCTGCCAACAAAACCGTGAATTTTTGTTCGAAGGTTGTCGGCTCAAACTTGTCTTGCATGTACACGGTCACACAAATGTTGGCCAACAATTACAAACGTGAGAACGCGGTGACATACAAGATGTACGACGAGCCGAGAAAAAGGAAGTTCAATAGCCAGTGCGGCTCCTTCTGCTTGATTCCGAGCATGCGTGAACTCTTTTGTGCGACGGATTTGTGTACACACGATCTGACTTTCCGACAACAAAGTTTTGTTGGCGAAGACCCATTTGAAAACCTGCTAGCTAACATTTGTTGGCGAAAAGTCCGACAGCAAATGTTTGATGGAGCATACACACGGTCGGACTTTCCGACAACAAGCTCACATCCAACATTTCCGTTGGAAAATCTGACCGTGTGTATGTAGCATAAGTGTAGCAATATGGTTCTATTTAATGAAGGTACAACATTTAGAAACTCACATGGTTATTAATTAAAAGAGGCACATCTAAGTATGCAGGCATCCAGGGTAAAGCTGTCCACATAGACCATCCTCCGCACCGCCGGCTCTCACCGATGTCAGTCTGCAATTGTGACCAGAAAAACTACCTTGTAGTAGAGTGATCTGAAAGCGTGGCTTGAACCGCTCGTGGAGTGCAGAGTGAAAGGGATAACAACAATGGCGGTGAGGAGGATGGTTTATGTGGACAGCTTTACCCCAGCTGCCTGCATACTTAGATGTGCCTCTTTGTGAGTTGCTATATGTTGTACCTTCATTAAATGTAACCATATTGCTACACTTAAAGGCTTCTCTCTTCTCTTTTATACTCAGTTGTGACATGATGCTACTTGTATATCAAGACATCGCTTATATATCAAGTCAAAATTTATTAAAAATGTTGCTTGTCTTGCAAAATGCTCACAAACCAAGTTACTCTCAAACCAAGGTTTTACTGTATTTGCCTTTAGTAAATCAACCCTAAGGATTTCATTGTTTTTGTTATCATGCCCTGGGTGCATATTATCTGGATAAGTCCATGTGTCTTGCAACATGTTAGAGAAGTAGGACTCCCAGAATCTCTGGATATTGCAATATTACAGTTCAAACATAGCTGTGTGTATGTCATTTTTTGTCCTCTCTCTTACAGATATAAAGCCGTGACAGATGCCTGCTCCCTCCAGCCAGACATCGACCTGCTTCCATTTGGGGATCAGACAGAAATCGGAGAAAGGGTAACATAAAATTTCACTCTTGTGATATTTGCTTGCACCTACAGCTACTGCTGCTGCCCTCTGCAGCTTCAGCATTGGGGCTCTTTGACAGAAGCCACATAAACTGCACGCGGGCCTTACCATATAAAGACTCTGGTGCCGACATGTAAGGTTGCCTTCCATACTGGTTCCTGCATTGGCATTCACTTTTGGTGTAGTACAGCAAGATGTAGTTATCTGTTGGGTGTTTTACAGGTACAGAGCATTGATAATCACCAGTATGACCCAGTCCCTGAAGACTCCCTCCATGGAGGAGCGAATGATAAGGGGATTTCCACAACTTGGTACTCCTAAGGTGCCCTAAGCCCTTGAGTGGTGCATCTGGGGCTGTGTCCTTCCCTTATAGGGAACCCCCAAACAATCCAGCACCCCCATTCCTGGGAGTAGTCCTTGAACCCCTTCTTCCATAGTGCAGAGGTGTGGGCAGTGTGAGGCTACAAGCAATGTGTCTGTCATGGCCGTGCTGTACTTTTTCCCCTTTCTATGGAAATTGTATTGCATGTGGGTTGGCAGTAGCCCATTCTGTGTGCATAGTCCTGCCTCTAAAGACAGTCATCCTTAACCCAGTTGCCATCTTTAGCACATGCTCTGCTAAAGGGCAAGGCACCCCCCCTGCTTCAGGCACAACTTTGCTCTGTTTTGAGGCCCTGGTCACCACATGTGCCTTTACCTGTGAGACAGCTGCATCTTTCTGCTCCACAGCACAGGTTGTGAGTACCCCTCAGGGGATCCCCTCACCCATGTAGTGGACATCAGGCACAAGGGAAAAAGGACAAAGGACAGGCCAACACACGCTGTGCACAAAGCCATGATGAGGTAAAACGGCTCCTTGGGTAATTCTGCCCACCTCACAATGAGGGGACGCCCCCTCTTCAACAAGCAGGGGGATGTCTGGTAGCGCTCTCAGACCTCTGGACTCAGCATAGGTGTGCGCAGCCTATTTCATTAGGGTGTGCACCCCAAAGCTCCAACACATATGCGATTGACATATTTACCGCCTCTTTCCCACTCTCCATCCTGAAACAATGGGAGGAAGGAGGAGCCAGGGAGCACACAGGGGGACCCGGACAACAGAAAGAAGAGTAACAGGGACAGGAGGGGTGGTGGGGGTGGCATATATTGGTACCGATCCCCTGTATTTTCCTCCTATGGCAGCTGAATGTCGACGAGAGGGAGAGGAGGAGAAGCCTACTTTCAGCTGCTGCAGGAGGAAAATACAGATCGGTTCCACTAAATTCCACCCCCACCACTTTTCCTGTCCAGTTTGAGGGTCAGCAAAGAAGGATTGCGTTTTACCTGTCACCTGCTCGCCATTGATGGGTTGCCAACCGCAGGATTAGGGTGTGCCCAGGCACACCTGGCACACCCTTGCTCACGCCTATGGGACTCAGATATTTCAGATATTTGGGTCTAGGATGTGGGATCTGCCCACTTCTCAGCTAAGATTACAGAATGTTCTCATTGCCTTGTAGCAGCTTTGCTACAAGGAGTGAATTGTTCCAGTTCCTTCGGAGGAATGGTCTTATAGTTTTTTTTTACCTTCAAGAATAGAGTTCCAAATCCCAATGGGGTGTTAGCCCAATCCTAGATTTGAAGGTGCGCATTATCCTCCTGCAGGTCCAAAAATTCAGGATGGAAATCGGTCCAATCTGTCATCGCTTCACCACAATAGGGAAAGTTTTGGTATTTATAGTCATCAAGGATGCATATTTACTTGTACCCATTTTTCCTCTGCATCAGCATTTTTTGTGATTCACTGTAGGTGAGCAGCAATTTCAGTTTGTGGCTCTTCTGTCCATGGCCCTCTGGATCTTCACCAAGGTTTAGGTCCCAGTTCTTCTACTGCTGCTCTCATAGGAAATCTACATTTTGGGGTCCTCTTGAAAGAGCACTCCACCCAGGCCATCTCTGCCAACGTCCAGCAATTGACACAAACACTTGGAGTACCTGGGCTCAATTCTGGACATGGCCCAGGCCTGGTGTTTCTTCCCTGGGAAAGGGTGTTAATCCTTAGTGCTCTTGTTTGGACTCTTTGCTCAAAGAAGCTTCCATCAGTCTGCTTTTGCACTAGAGTACTGGGCCAGATGGTGGCCTCCATCGAGTATTTGCCCAGTTTCACTCCACTCTGCAGCTCAGTGCAATGACTGCGTGGGACAAGCTTCCTCTGGACTGGCCCATATGCCTGTCTCCCAAGGCCAGGATATTGCTGGCCCAGTGGCAGACCAACCCTGCGCTGGAATCAGGGACATCCTTCCTTCCTTTCTTCCTTTAACCTGGATGCCATCCTGTTGGGCTGGGGAGGATTCCTAAAGATGGAGACTGTCCAAGGGACTTGGTCATCAAAGGAGTCCAGACTTCCCATAAATTTTCTTAAATTAAGGGTCATTAGTCTGTCCCCTCAGTGGTGGACCGAGTGGCTTCAGGGACAACCAACATGAATTTAATCAGACAACACCACTGCAGTGGCTTACATCCACCATCAGGGTAGTGCCAGGAGACGTGTGGTCCTTCGAGAAGTGGTCCTAATTTTAGATTGGGCTGAAAGACTACGTCTGTGGTTCACATTCCTAGAGTAAACAATTCATAGGTCGACTTCCTCAGTCATCAACACTTGGATGCAGGGGAATCTTCTCTTTACTCCACAGTATATCAGCACAACTGTCACTATTGGGGGATGCTGAATGTGGATCTCATGGCATCTTGCTTCCACAACAAGGTGGACAGGTTTGTGGACAAGGCTAGGGATCATCTGGCCTTTGCACTGGACTCACTTTTGACCCTCTGGGATTACTTTCGTCTGATCTATACCTTCCCTCTAGTATAGATTCTTCCTTGGGTGCTTTGTAGGAACTTGGTGGCACCAAACTGGCTCAGGAGAACTTGGTACTTGGATGTTCTCTGACTTCTGGGAGACTCTCAGTGGGCACTTCCAAACCAACCGACCTGATGTCTCAAGGGTGGTCTACTTTCCCAATCCATTGTCACTGGTTTTGAGGGCTTGGATGTTGAAGCTCAGGTCCTGCAGGATTAGGTACCTACATTTATAAAAGCTAGGAAGTAAACCTGAATAAGGGCATCACCTTGCCTTCTCTTTATTAAACTGAAGCATCCTAAAGAGATTCCTCTCCACTGTTTGGATGTGTTGAGAGCAGTGTGGATATACCTCTTAGCCACTGCTTCTTTCTGAAACTCAGATAATCTTTTTGTCCTGCCAGTGGGCTCTTACAAGGGGTGCCCTCCATCATGTTCCACTATTTTTAGGTGGTTTAGGCATATTATCTCTAAGGCTTACACCTCAAATGATGATTAGTTCAGTCAGTACCTCTTGGCCTTTCCAACACCAGGTGTATAATTCTCATATTTGAAAGGCTGCCACCTGGTCCTCGGTTCACATTTTTGTGAAGTTCTACCAGGTAGATGTTAAGGCTACTGTTGATGTCAGCTTTAGCTGTAGGTGCTTTAAACTGCTCTTTGACTTCATGACCCGATTTCCTTTGTTTTGGGGGTTGCTTGCATTGCTGCTGTGCTGCCCACTCCTCCATTATATTGCTTAAGCAGGCCATAGATGATAAGATTTTCTTTCTTTCCACCACGAGTGGAAGGAAAGAAAATCGCTCAATTCTCCCATAAACACAGTCAGTGTTGATGGGGGAATGCCTCCCACTGCGCTTTTGTACTCTGCCAGCAAGAGGGCGCGGGGAGCATTTCCGGCTGGCAGAACACCATGGTTACTGCTAGAGGCTGTAGCCGCTGGCAGTAGCCATACGTAGAAAAATCTGACAGGCTGGTTGTACCCAAGTCGATCAATGGTGAACCAGCCAAATTTCAATTCATGTGTGGCTGGCTTTAGGGACTTCCCAGGGTCTATGTAGCCACTTTCTATACTATACATAAAATGTGTCCTAGGATTACAGTACAGGGCACAGGCCACCCTCGCCTCTGTCCTGGCACTAACCCCTATGGCTTGCTACATGACATGAGGATTGCTGGGAGTTGGAGGGGGTATATGGGCTGTTGCACAATTCTCTTTGCCAGTCTCCAAACACCTGAAGGTCGTCGCATAAAACCCAGGGTCTGTGATTAAAGGAGCCTGTGTCCTGTTCTGTACTCCAAGAACAGATATTTACAGATAAGTCAAAAATCCTTGTTTCCTGATCAGACTTTTATGGGCCAAGCAATGTCATCTTTTGTCTGTGGTTGTCTGTGGAGGTGGGGTGGTCTGAGCACCCCAGGAGTGAAACAATCACATATTTTGCTTGTCTTGATATGAGAAGACTTTTTTTCTCAAATCCTCAAAATCTATAGTGGCCAGCCCCAAGATTTATTTACACATATATGTACAAAAAGTTTGAATTAGCATTTGATTAATAACTGCAAAGTTATTAAGTATTTGACGTAACCTATAAACATAAATGTGGCATATAACGATGGAGCGCCGGCTGGTAACTTATGAATTTCTCTCTAAATGTTTATTAGACGTGACAATTTTAGCAGATCCTGAAGTACTGTCCCATAAATCCTGTACACTTAAAGCGATATCTGCGCACTGCAGCTAAAAATATTCCTGCTGTTTGCATTCCTGACCAGAGGCCGCTGATGGCGTCTACAAACTGTTTTGACGCTAAAAACAAAACCATTAATCAGCAGAGTGGAGCGTGACCTTGCAGGGAGCTGTGCAGAGCTGCAGTGAACCAATAGTGAGCCAAGCCCTGAATATAATACAAGGGAGGACAGGACACAGACATTCTCTGAGCAGACACACGTCACTTAATACACGCAGTCTTTGTTTCCTGCCAAACTTACACAAAATGTTCACATATCAGATCTGCTAATTGATTCCAATTGATCAACAATGAAAAAAAAATGTTTTTTTTTAACCAGTTATTTGTACAATGGTGAGCACCAGAATCTTAAAGAAAATGATCATGCTGAAAATTTGAATTGTTTCAGCGGATTTGCCTGTCATGTGTTATTATCTCTTGTGTACACATTGTACATAATTGAAGCTAAATCTGAACTTCAGGCTTCCTTTTAGTCTTGCACAGTTGTACAGGCTTTTCTCATGTACAGAAATTGCTTCCTCTGATTTTGCTGCACACTGTGAGCTTCTCACAATGTGCATTAGAAGCACCAGAAAGTCAAATAGGGCTTGCCTCATTTCCTAGCTGGAGGATATCCAGCAGCATCTAGCGCTTTCCTCCCCAGCCTGACTGTTCTTGACCGAGGGCCATCTTAATAGCAATGGGACCACTGGGCAAAGTAAGGCACTGGGGCCCCTGCCAGCCTGCCCCAATTTACACAAATACTTTCCAGAATTAGGCTTGGTTCACGTTGGTGCGATACGAGAACCCTGCAAATCCACTGCGGGGACCCTGCGCATCGCACCTGACTCACAGGCAGTTCATACCGCCTTATGCGAACCGCTGAGAGTGTCAATACAAGTGTCAAATAAGTTAATGACAACCCCAGATCGGTTCGCATATCGCATCCCATTCGGACAGGAATCAGATCGCATTGGTGTGAGCACCCATATGATCCAATTGTGGTGCTGACCAAAATAAGGGTCCTGCACGACTTTGGTCCGAATGCGATGCAAATTCAGTCATACAATCTGTGCATGTGATTTGCACAGCAGTGCGGTGCGAATCACATGCGATGTCTGACATCGCACCAATGTGAACCCAAACTGTAAGTACTTTTAAATAGTTGATAGAATTAAACGTATATTTATTAGTACTTTCAAGAAAATTGATTTTAACCATAAGAAAACGTGCCATAAATCAAAGACTAATCAACAAAAGACACAGTACGGGGGGGAGGCAGAAGGTCACAATACAGGGATCAGGAGGGCACAGTACAGATTCTGGGACATGGCCATCCTGGGATGTAATGCAAGGTTCTCATGGGGCCCCCATACACCTGGGGCCCTGGGCAATGCCCATGCATTAGCACAACCCTGTCCTGACCTGCCCTTTTCATTTACTGGGTTTCAGTTCTTACAGTCATAGCGGCTCAACATCACATGTGGACATTACCTGTTTAGGGCAGTCTGCATGCAAATGCAGCCTGACTAGGAATGCCCACTCCTCAAGACTGACATCCACTTATCAAGGCATTTTGATATTTGGATAACTCCTCACAGGAGCCAGCCCACTACTTGCATCAAGGCTGAGGGCTCTTAACAGACCGAGTGCTGTCCCCTTCCACTAGTTATGATCTGCCTGCATTGCATAAAGATGCACAGAGTCCCAGTTGACATCACTGTTTATAAAACAAAGTATGTAATGAAATCAGAAATGTTTTATTAAAAATATCATTGGCAGAGAAGGCAAAATATAAGCAAATTTAACTTCACCATTAGATATGCCATTTTAAAATATAACTTTCAGGTATTTCAGTGTAACAATGCAAGAAGCAAAGCAACCACACCCAATTCATCCCCACTATGGTCTAATGTGCGCAAATTGCTCTGTGTAGGTGCACTTTGCACTTACCGCAGAACTAAACCCTCCTATCCTTTTCAGCCATGGAAGCTGCCATCTAAGCTTCTCTTTTATCTGCAACTGTCATGATACGGCACATGTAATCAGTTATGACCTCAGCCATTTGATGGTTTGATTGAGAATACAACCAATGTGACAGTTAGCATTTCCGATATGCCGGGAATGTAACTGTTTTTTTAAATCGTTTATTCGGTGGTTTAGTTCCGCTTTAATTCCTAGCTGCTTGTACCGCTTATGTGTCTGTTATCAGCATTGCTGATGTGGTGAGTAGGCCTTAAAGCCGTTGTATTACCCCGCTTTCACATATTCATAGCTCCCAACTGTCCCTATTTTGGAGGGACTGTCCCTTATTTGGAGCAATGTCCCTCTGCCCCTCTTTCCTGCTCATTTGTCCCTCATTTTGGTCTGATCTATATAGTTGTATGTAAAATGCACTTTTTATCTTTCAAAAAGTGTTTCCCAGTGCTAAACCTTTCATCCAATTTCTAAATTGCTGCATTTGTACATTTTAAAAACCAATATAAAGGAGTAGTAGTGGTAAAAATAAGTCCTTGTGGATTTAATCTTTTTTTTTTGGTTAATTCTCCTTTAAGGGGGTGTGGCAGGGGGCGTGTCCTATGCCTACATACATTTGTTAGTAGGCATCCCTCATTCCCATCTCAAAATGTTGAGAGGTATGCATATTTACCTACAGGTAAGCCTATAATAAGTACAGGTACAGGTTTAGGAGATATTCAGCCTGCGTGCAGCCGCTGACGTCAGAGGAGCATGTGCTCTGAAGGTCCAGCGGATGCTGCCGGAAAATCATAGCTCCTTGCTGGAAAGAGGACTTCCCTGCGCGTGCACGGGAGTGACATCATCGCGGCTCTGGTGACTCACAGCGCCGGAGCCGCGAACCAGAAAGAAACACAAAGGGAATATGTCAGCTCCCTCAGTGCAGTGGTGACCGGGAGGTGATGCCGGTGCTTCGTTCTAAAGTAAGTATTTCATAATGAGCTAGTATGCGGTGCATACTAGCTCAATATGCCTTTGCCTTACAGGTTTTTTTTTTTTTGCGGGTATATAACCACTTTAAATAGCAGAGATCCTGTGCAGTCACAGTATTAGATAACACATGTTATAACCGAGGAAGGAATGTTACTCTTTTGTATGTTCATATCTGCATGTTTTTTATTTACTAGGGTATTAATCTAAGTGGGGGACAGAGGCAGAGGATATGCGTGGCACGAGCCCTCTATCAGAACACCAACGTCGTCTTCCTGGTAAGATGGATTCTTCTCTGAGCCCCCGTTCACACCGAATCCGACTATGAAACTGTGCGACGTCACTTGAAATTGCATGTCATAGTGTGCATTGCTCTCTGTATTGGTATTTGCATACATATAAATATTTGTCTGTCTCGCAGGATGACCCGTTCTCAGCTCTGGACATTCACCTTAGTGATCACTTGATGCAGGAGGGAATCATGAAGTTCCTGCGGGATGATAAGAGGACGGTGGTCCTGGTCACACATAAACTGCAGTATCTGCCACACGCGGACTGGGTGAGGAATTTTTTTTGTATCTGAATTTGTACATTTCTTCTGCTGTACAGCCAGAAGAAAATGAGAGTACAGATTCTGTTTGCTGGCTGCCGATGCCAAGTGCTGGAAACATTTTCAAACACTTGGAATTCATTTTACCGCTACAGGCACATCCTTCACTGCAAAAAAAACCACATTTTTTTACTTTTATTAATTGAAGTATTTTCCTTCTTTGTGCAAGTTGAATTCACACACAAAGAGTTACAGTGACAGCTTTGCCATGTGATCGCCATAGGGTTAGGTTTAGGGATAGCTTTGTTTTGCTTTATATATTTTTTTAATGACCTTTATTTACCAAGCAAATTTAATTTAAACAGAAAATATGGCGAAATAAGAGGCACATTTCGCAGAAATTTCAACCAAGGCAAAATGATCATTTTGGCACAAAATCAGATTCCACAAAATCATCCTCTCATTGCTACATTGATAATCCCAGAGAGTAAACCCCCGACAGTCTCCCATGTCTGCACACCTGCTGTGCCCATTATAAGAGGTTCCAACAATTTCCACACTGAGTTCCTGGGTCCACACACTTGCTGTACCCATTATGAGGGGTTCTCAGGATTCCTGACAGGATTCTATGTTATATCATATAAAATAAAAGAGGAGGAGCTGGGACTCCTCAAGATAGGAGGGAACTATAACAGTAGAACCACACAAAGTGGGGATTTGAAGGAAATGTATATTATATATAGTAATCTCTTTTCTACAAATATACTGAATGTTCCTGGGTCTGCACACCTGCTGTACCAATTATGAGGGGTTCCCACCATCTCTGCACTAACTTCCCTGTTGTAAACACCTGCTGTAACAATTATGAGGGGTTCCCACCATCCCTATGCTTAATTCCTGGGGCTGCACAGCTGCCGGACCGATTATGATTGGTTTCCACCATCCCTGCACTGACTTCCCTGTTGTAAACACCTGCTGTGCTGATTATGAGGCATTCCCACCACCCCTGCACTGAGTTTCTGGGTCTATACAGCTGCTGTGCCCATTATGGGGGGTTCCCACCATTCCTGAACTTAGTTACTGGGTCTGCACCTCGCTGTGCCCATTATGGGGGTTTCCCACCATTCCTGAACTTAGTTACTGGGTCTGCACCTCGCTGTGCCTATTATGGGGGGTGTCCACCATTCCTGAACTTAGTTACTGGGTCTGCACTTTGCTGTGCCCATTATGGGGGGTTGATTTTGTTTATTGAAAAATCTTACAAACAACAACTTGGTATATACAATAAAACCATAATAAATAAATAAAACATATTTACAAAATAATTGAATATGACTATACAAAACAAAAAACAAGAACATAAATGTTGCAAACCAAATTGCGCACAACATAATCCCTACACGAGAGCCAGACTAAGGAACATCACCATCACCATCACCATGCATGTAGCCTTTTATCAAAAATATATTTGATCTGGAAATCTAGGGGCATGAAACAAGAATACAAAGAAAAGCCGCACACCCTGAGATCAACAGGCAGCAGCTATAGAGTCCTGATATTCCTCCACGCCTTATCCAGGCCTCCTGCTGCCACCTGTCTTTCTCAAGACCCTGAATCTTCCCAACCTCACCCCATGTCCTGCATCACCACTTTCGACAAGGAGGATTTTACTCTGTAAGGATACCTGATACCGTGCACTCCACGTGAAATAGCAGACTACTAGACTAACTAAAAAAAGTGTTTCCAAATCATAATCCCGATGAGTCTGGAATGCCCCATACACCCACTCTGCATAACTCATATGGGGGAGGAAGGGTATACACAGAGCCCTCCCCACCCTCTTGTACACCTCTATATTAAAAGGGCACCGAAGTAGAAAGTGATCCATGGACTCCACCACTCCTCCACACTCCACTCTCAGGCAACCCCGATCACTGATGGAAAGAAACTTCAAGTTGCCCTTCACATATAGTTTTCCATGAAAGGCAAGCCAAACCTGATCCCTAAACTTCATTGGGATTCTCTCCAAATTAATCAATCGCAAACCCACCCCCAAAACCAGGCTTGGGCAATCCCTTAAGGCCAGTGGCTCACAAAAAGCAGAGCTAATGATCCGCTTGTCAAGACGTTTCCTTGGAAGAGATCTGACTTCTCCTCAAGGAAAGCCGCCAACCTTTCCAGCTTGCCACCTTGGCATCGGCATTCTCCAGCCTGTTGACCAATTTGCATGACCATAGTCACCTGGGCCAAATTCAATGCCTAGAACTCTAATTTTTTGTTGGGGCTCCGGGAAGTCATCCGGTTGAACAAAGCTCTCACCTTCCACACCAATCCAGAAAACTTCACACTTGTCCTGGTTGACCTTTGAACCTGATGCCTCCGTATCCTGCCTTATCACTGAGACCACCTGCCTTATCACTGAGAAGATGATCAGCCTGTCCCTCCCCAGGAAACCTGAGGATGGCAGATGCTGCACGACATTGTCAATGACTTTTAATTTTTTTTTTTTTTTTAATTCCTTTATTTCTTTATTATATGGCATAGATACATATCACAGAACAAGTGGGAGTCTATGTCGGAAGTGGGTGAAAATACCTGTCTTAGACAGGTATCTGCACCCCCTCCCCCCTGAAAGGTACCAAATGTGACACCGGAGGGGGGGAGGGTTCCGAAAAGCAGAGGTTCATTTTTTGTGTGAACCTCCGCTTTAAGCTGGCATCATTAATGGTTGCCACTTTTAACGGAGTGAGAACTGCCATTAGGGTAGTTGAGGTAGCCGTTTCTTAGCCTGACTACTCCCTCTCCCTGGAGAACCAGCGCGCTTCATTGCACCCTGGCACTCATCATCCATATAGGATGCTGAACTCAATGAGTCTCATTCATCGTCACCATCTGACAGGACCCCAAACTTATTTGCCAAAGACAAAACCTTAGCATTCAAGGTAACTGAACTCTTTTTTTCCTTTATTTGCCCTTCCTCCTTCTATCCTCCAACCACTCCATATCATCCTTAGACTACCCCCCCCCCCCCCATTCTCCCTTTCCTTATCTACCACCAGGCCATCCTCTTCACCATTTTCCCCACTCCTCTGCACCCCACGATCATGAATAGAAACCCTGCAGTGTCGGAGGGGGGGGGACTGGCACCGTACTTGACGCACCTGCCCCAGCACCTCTTGCTGCCTCTGCAATTTTGGAAGTCATAGACACAGAAGGATTGGACACATTCTCGGCAACTGATACCTTACATACAGACTGGGAAGACAGTGACACACTAGGCAAACGCACAGACTGGGAAGACACGGGCACACTAGGCACATGCAGAGACTGGGGCACCACAGACTGGGAAGACAGACATATTGGGTATTGGCACAGACTCAGATGGACTCACGGGCATTCCAGCTGCTGAGCTCTGAGCATCCTCCATGTCCAGGCGGAAGAACTCTCTCATGAGCTCAAGCTTGTTGTGCATTGCCTCAAGACACTGACTGTAAGGATGTCCCACCGCATTGCACAGATTGCACCTTATAATGTTATAATCCTTTGCCAAATGTCCTACACCCTGAAACAGAGAGCACTTTATCACCGGACAGGAGAAAGCAAGATGCCCTTTATCTCCACATTTGTTGCATAGCTTTGGCTGGTAGAAGATGATCAGCCTCTCCCTCCCCAGGAAAGCTGAGGATGGCAGATGCTGCATGATATTGTCAATGACTTTTAATTTTTTTTTTTTTTATTTCTTTATTTCTTTATTATATGGCATAGATACATATCACAGAACAAGTCATATCATATACTTCCTGACAATTACATATTGGTTATCACATTCATTTAGACAGGACAATAAAATCAAGTGAACATAGATTTTGGGATATTTAGGAAATGTTGTAGCCAATGTTATATCATTTACATAAACAAAAACCCAAGGTGGCCTAAAAAGGGGCCTCCTTGTATAGATATGAAACTGGTCATGAAACAATAGGGATATGCATCAACCTATTATACGAATTCAAACAGTTATAATGCAGAATACATTGACATGTATTTCCGGCTCACCATGTATTGTGTAATTACTATATTTGAGTTACCGCCGTCACTACGGCTGTGGTAGCGAGCATAATGGTACAGAGGATATTCAGGGTAAAAAGAAAGACTGAAGAAATAGAAAAGGATGAAACAAGTGACTGGTTGTGGAAAAGATAAAAAGGAAAGAGAGTAGAGGGGGAAGTATAGGAAGGACGGGGGGGGGGGGGGACAGGGCCGCAACACCGCCCCCCCTAGAGAGGCTGTTACTCTCGCACCTATATGATGTGTATATGGACGCAACTAGTTGACAGATACAAAATTGTCACCCTACGTATCCAGGGTTTGTACCTGTGCTATCTCTTGTAGGTAGGCACTGGTACTCACAAAGTATCTCCAGGGCCTCCACTTGTCATTGAAATGTTCCTCCTTGTTATATAAAGCTGCAGTTAATTCCTCCATGCGGAGGATACAATTGACTTTGGAGTACCACAGAACCTTGGTTGGTGGAAGGGGTTGTTGCCACAGTGCGGGGATACATGCCCTCGCCGCATTGAGGAGTTGCATTGTCAGGGTTTTTTTGTATTTTCGGGTGGGTCTCGGGGTCAAGTGTAAAAGGCACGCAGCCGGATTGTCTCTTAGTTTAACTGAGGTCAAGCTACGAATAGTCGGTCACCCCCTCCCAGAAAGGTTTCAAAACAGGGCATGCCCAGAAGATGTGTACCATGCTCCCAACCTCTGTGAATGACTTTTAATTTTAACTGCACAGACCACCCCCCGTCCATATTCCCCGATCATCCAAAATCTTCTTTAGGGGGCTCAGGACGTCTCCATACCTCCTCAACAATACAGATAAATCCCCTTGTGGTATGGATTCATTACGGACAAGAATTGTCACAATTTTAATGAGCTGCTGGCTTGATACAAGCTTGGGGCCCTTTCCAGTCTGGGA
The DNA here is from genome assembly GCA_037952925.1 of Lithobates clamitans. Classification (NCBI taxonomy): domain Eukaryota; kingdom Metazoa; phylum Chordata; class Amphibia; order Anura; family Ranidae; genus Lithobates; species Lithobates clamitans. Next base: position 1,424,685 of record JBBGZY010001244.1, on the reverse strand, counting down.
GGGCCCCTACACACATGCTCATATTTCTCCCAAAATACCCCCCCTCATTAAACTGCTGTACACAGCAAGCATAGTTGCCGACATTTAAAAATTTAGAGATCTGGGCGACAGCAGAGGGCTGGGTGACAGCAGGAGACTGGGCGACAGCAGAGGGCTGGGTGACAGCAGGAGACTGGGCGACAGCAGAGGGCTGGGTGACAGCAGGAGACTGGGCGACAGCAGAGGGCTGGGTAACAGCAGGGGACTGGGTGACAGCAGAGGGCTGGGTGACAGCAGGGAGAGGACTGGATGACAACAGGGAGCTGGGTGACAGAAAAGGGCTGGGTGACAGCAGGGGACTGGGCGACAGCTAAAGGCTGGGTGAAAGCAGGGGACTGGGCGACAGCTAAAGGCTGGGTGACAGCAGGCAGAGGACTGTTTTTTCTACAAAATAACTGAATTTCTGTGACAAGTGAAGATTTGATCTGGTTCCAGATTATCGCAATGAAGGAAGGATTCATCCTGCGGGACGGGACACTGAAGGACATTCAGAATAATGACACCGAGTTGTATGAACACTGGAAGACCTTGATGAATCGCCAGGACCAGGAACTAGAGAAGGTTTATCTTACAGTCTTATTATCTTACTCTATAGGTTCATCCACCCCAATATATTACCAGAAATTAGGTTAATAAGGCTGGAGTATAATCCCTGGGCTTTTTTATTGTCTGACTCTGAGTTTATAGTAGGATGTGATGGAGCGCTCTGCATGCACAGGGTGACAGGGAATGATAAGAATCACCACTTGTAGGGTGGAATTTGGGGGGGTAGAAAAGTTTTCCGCAAGTGACATTTCTGTTCAAATTACCATTAATTTAATTACTATTAATTATTATTAAGTCATTTCTTCAGGCCTCGATCAGCATGGTGCTCACACACCAACAGCACGGAGGACGATTTGACATGGCAATATTAATGGGGATGTCTATGGCAATGACTAAGATGAAATTTCCTCTTATTTCCTGCTGTGTCTCCAAGAAAGTTAAGAGAAATATCCCCAGCAGGAAAAAAAATACCCTGAGAGAGGTTTTAACCCTTCTGTACTGTGTCGCAAACTAAAACTCTACATACTCTTTAAAGCGGAAGTTTAATCTGCTGATATTTTGTCTCCCCTAGATCGCCCCTTCTTCTCTCATCAACATGCCAATTAAATGTTTTGATAAAACATTTCCGTTTTCATTACATATCTTATGGTAGACCCAGTGATGTCATCACTGGGTCTCTGTGTTTCTTTATGCAATGCAGACAGATCATGGCTAGTAGGAGGGGCTGTCAGGGTGCTGTACATAGCTTCCTAAAAACATAACAACCCTCTGCCTCAGGACACCTTTCAAGAGTCCTCAGCCCTGACACAAGCTGTGGGCTGGCTTTTCGGAGGAGTTATGCAAATATCAAAATGCCTTGATGGGTAGATTTCAGCCTGGAGGTGTGGGTGTCTCTAGACAGGCTGTAGTTGCATATATATATATATATATATATATATATATATATATATATATATATATATATATATATATATATATATATATATATATATATATATATATATATATATATATATATATATATATATATATATATATATATATATATATATATATATATATATATTATATATATATTTATATATATATACATACAGCACTAGCAGGATAACCCTACATTAAAAATACATATAAATATAGGTGAACCTTATACCAAAGACCTAACAGCAACTGCCACAAAGGTGCTAAACCTCACAAAGTCAAAGATGATATACACAGCACTTATAGGATAACTGTAAACCAAAATTAATATAACCCTGTAGTGATACTTTTAACATAATAACAACATAATAATAAAAAAATAGATTTTCAGTGATTAAAGTGGTAAGTGCTCCAAATAAAGTGCATAAATTAAATGATTGAAATCCTTGGAGCACCTAGGCATTTTATTTGGAGCACTTACCACTTTAATCATTGAAAATATATTTTTTTATTATTATATTGTTATTATGTTGTAAGTTTGACTGCAGGGTTATATTAATTGATCCCTGTTTCTTGTCACTTGGTTTACCGTTATCCTATAAGCACTGTATGTGTATAATTGTTCACTTTGTAATTGTATATAGACTGCCCTAGGTAATGCCCATATGCAGGGCTGGTGCAAGGATTTTTGACACCCTAGGCGAAACCTCATTTTTCAGCCCCCTTGGCTCCACCCCTGACTCCACCTCTTTTCCCCTGCCCATGTAAACCCCTCCTTTTTAATGACCAGCGCTCATCAAATGCGGCCTTACCAATGCCCATCAATGCAGACTACTAGCGTCCATCAATGCAGCCTCACCAGCGCCCATCAATGCAGCCTACTAGCGCCCATCAATGCAGCCTCACCAGTGCCCATCAATGCAGCCTCACCAGCGCCCATCAAATGCAGCCTACCAGCGCCCATCAATGCAGCCTACCAGCGCCCATCAATGCAGCCTACCAGCGCCCATCAATGCAGCCTACCAGCGCCCATCAATGGGCCCTATCAGTGCCCATCAATGAACGTTTGATTGCTTCCATTCCTTCAGGAGTTGGGACACAGATACAGTGCTCCACTGCTGCTGTGCCTCTGACAATATGTGTGAACGGAGTGCCGGTAGCCTGCTGATGCTGAGAATTAGTTGTTTGCTGCAGAAAGACGAGAGTATGAACACCAGTGGCCGAGCGCCCTAGGCAGCAGGGCGCCCTAGGCGGCTGCCTAGTTTGCCTAGTGGTAGCACCGGCCCTGCCCACATGTGCTGCTGGGCCTCCATGATTGAAAATTGAAATCCAATGAATGAAAGAGGTGGGCCAGGGATAGTCAGGCTGGGGAGGAAAAGACTAGATGATGCTGGATGTCCTCCAACCAGGAAATAAAGTGGGCTCTATCTGACTTGCAGAATGTATGCAGTGAAATCAGGGTCATTTCAGTACAGGAGAGGAGTGCAAGACTGAAGGGAAGGCAGGAGTTCAGCTATAGATGGTGAATGCACAATGCTGGGGTTGTGTCGTGTTTATCACTGTGATGTATATTTTCACACCATCCATCTCCATTATTTCTTATCCATTGCTATTGTTCAGCGTTTAATGTCAATCAATTCTGTCAGAGCACCAATCAGTCCATCCTTACTCTGGTATTGAATATTGTTTGTATGAATTTCTCTGGATCAGGACACAGACGCCGACCAAGCCACCATGGAGCGGAAGACCCTACGGAGAGCGATGTACTCCAGAGAGGCGAAAGCTGCCCTCGAGGATGAAGGGGAGGGTGAGGATCAGAATGCACTCTAACGGTTCAGAGGATGGCAGTTTCAGTGTCATTCCTCTATCCTGATGCTTCATTCACAGAGTATTGTGGGGGAGATCTCACTCTATTACCTATGTGTCTCACCCCAAGAGCTGCTATCATTGCAATTAAGGATGAAAGGACTGGCTTTCACAAAGCTGATTTCTTTGGAAAAAGTACTAATTATCCTCTAAAAATGCATTATATTACAACATTTTTGATAAAAATTATAAATGATGAAGTTGCACCGAGTAAATAGAAACCCAACATGTCAAGCTTTAACCACTTCAGCTCCAGAAGATTTTACCTTCATGACCAGGCCAGTTTTTTCTATTAGCACTTTTCTAATTTAACTGGTAAATTGCGTGGTTAAGAAACACTGTATGCAAACAAAATTTATATATTTTTTTCACACAAATAGAGCTTTCTTTTGGTGGTATTTGATCACCACTGAGTTTATTTTTTGCGCTATAAACGAAAAACATTTAAAAAAAAAAACACAATATTTTTTACTATCTGCTATAAAACATATCCAATAAAAAAAATCTAATGTCTTCATAAATTTTGGCCAAAATGTATTCTGCTACATGTCTTTGATAAAAAAAATCCCAATAAGTGTATATTGATTGGTTTGGGTGAAAGTTATCGTGCTTACAAGCTATGGAATATGTATTGGAATTTTTTTTTCTTATACTACTAATGGTGGTGATCAGAGGCTTATAAAGGGACTGCGATAGTGCAGTGGGCATTCTGACACTAACTGGCACTGGGGGGGACTGACTAACTGCCACTGACATCACCAGTGACACTAATACAGTGGTCAGTGATAATTCTATACGCTGTCTGTCACTGTATTAATTACATTGTCTGGAAAGGGGTTATTATCTAGGGTGCTTACGGGGTTAAATGTATGCCTAACTATGTGTAAAGTGTGCTGATTTTAGGAATGGATCTCTAAGTTTCCCATACTTGCTTTGCAGGGATGAGAAACACAGAGATCATTCCCTCTTACAGAGCCCTGTGTTGATTGTCAACACAGAGCTCTGGCTCAGCAGGACCCAGCTGTCAACCATTGGCTGGGACTTAATGACAGGCTGCCGCTGTGTACAGTCATGTGCATACCCTAAATCCAGAAGTAGGCAGCGAGGTACGGGTACATTGCTTTGCCTACACCGTCCACCCATCAGCAGTACATTGCGGGCAGACGGGAAGTGGCTAAATTCCCTGGCCACCTGACACCGGAAGATACGTTTTACACGTTACTTCTGGGTTTAATCTAGCTCAGGTAGGTCAGCAAACAGACGTTCACTGGTCTTCCTCCCCTCCACCCAGTGGCACCCACTATGTGAGTTCCAAGCCCACAGGTGGGACAGCAGAGCCCAGAAAGCATGGTGGGGTGGGGCACAATCCAATGGTCAGAGAAAGCGATTGCTTTCATTAGAAAGCCAAAAGCCGGCTTGTGAAGTGTACAGTGTAAATGTGTGTAAAGTGTGCAGGTAAGTGTAAAACCCTCCCTGCCACCACTGTAAGGGATGTGGCGGTAAAAGAGTTAAGTCTTAGTAGATTGACAATGGTTCAATGTGTGGTCATCACTGCAGCACCCTGTGACAATATCTTACTGACTGCATGGAGTACGCCTGAATTTGTGTTGTACCCTGGCATGCAGGGTGTCACCAAGACAGGAAGTGAGGTAAAATCTCCCTAATGCCCCTTTCACGCGGACGTGTCCATGTACAGGCTCCGCTTTGCTCAGTGGGGGATGGCTCCGTCGATCCCCGCTGAGCAGTCAGATGACAGGTCGGTCTCTGCACACTGTGCAGGGACCGACCTGTCAGAGCGCCGCTCTCCTCTATGGGGGATCGGATGAAGACGGACCGTAGAGTCCGTTTTTATCCGATCCGCAAACTGATGGAAAAGAATGGTTTTCCTCCATCATCAGAAACAGAGCATAGCGGAGACTGATGTCATCGGATGTCAGCAGATGTTCATCTACTGACATCCGCTATCCTATAGGGATACATGTAAGTCCGTTTTTCATCCGAAAACGGATGAATGAAAAACGGACATACGGTCTGCCCATGTGAAAGGGGCCTAATAGAGACACCCACAGCTAAAAAAAAACATGCTTGTTACCACTTCACGCTATATTTAAAACTATACAGACATAATTAAAACAATAAATCTTTACAGTGAATCCTGGAGATATCTTTTTTCCCCAACACACAAAAGATGCTGCATGTTCATGTTGATCTTCCCAATCCTTAATCTTCTGCAGAGGAAGAAGAGGAGGAGGATGAGGAAGAGGAAATGGCCATGGCAATGCGTCAGCGCACAAAGATGCCATGGAGAACGTGCTGGAGATATCTGACCTCAGGAGGATTTTTCTTCCTTTTCCTGATGATATTCTCCAAATTACTGAAACACTCAGTGATTGTGGCCATCGACTACTGGCTGGTGAAATGGACGTCTGAAAACAGAACTATCAGCAGAGACACCAATGGGCTCAACTCGGTAATGTAAACTTAGTGGACACCATATATTATTATTATTATTATTATTATACAGAATGTGTAGGTCACCAACAGATTGCTCATCAGCTTACGATCTAAAAATGTCTTCACTTCAAAATATGTATATCACAGAGGAGCTTACACTCTAATGTCCCACTACAGTCACACACTATTATTATACAGTACATTTATATATCTCTGACTTATTCCACGGTGCTGTACAGAGAACACTGAGCCAGTCACATCATTTTCTGCACCAGAGAAGCTTACACCCTAAGGCTACTCACACTGAGGCGTTTTTCAGGCACTAAAGGGCTAAAAACCGCGCCTGTAATGCACCTGAAAAACACCTCCCCTGCCACCCCAGTGTGAAAGCCCAAGTGCTTTCACACTGGAGCGGTGCGCTTGCAAGACGGGAAAAAAAGTCCTGCAAGCAGCATCTTTGGGGCATTGCGGGAGAGGTGAACACACCACTTCTAAAACACCCCTGCCATTGAAATCAATAGGCAGCGCTGCCGAAGCAGCGGTGCTTTGCGGGCGCTATCAACCCTATTACGGCCGCTAGCGGGGGTTAAAAACGCCCACTAACAGCCGAAAAGAGTCGCTAAAACTAAGTTAAAGCGCCGCTGAAACTAGCAGCGCTTTACCGGCGACACCCCTCCACCCCAGTGTGATAGTGCTCTAATGTCTCTACCAAAGTCACACACTATAATTAGCATACATTTATATGTCTCTGACATATTCCGCAGTGCTGTACAGGAAATACTGAGCTAGTCACATCAGTCTCTGCATCCGAGAAGCTTACACTCAATGTCCCACATTATTATTATTAAAATACATTTACACCAATCAGCCATAACATTATGACCACCCACCTAATATTGAGTAGGTCCTGCTTTTGCTTCCAAAACAGTGCCACTATGGTGCCAGTATGCTGTGGCATCTGACACCAAACCATTAGTAGCAGATCATTTAAGTCCTGTAAGTTGCGAGGTGGGGCCTCCGTGGATCAGACATGTTTTTCCAGCACGTTCTACAGTTGCTCGATTGGATTGAAATTTGGCCACACCAAATCAAGTCAACACCTTGAAGGCACATTCTTCCATTGCTCTGGGAACCACAGGAGCTTACATTGTAATGTCCCCCCACAGTTGCACACTATTATTATTATACATTTATATAGCTCTGACATATTCTGCAGTGTTCTACAGGGAACTCTAAGCCAATCACATTAGTCTCTGCACCAGAGGAGCTTACATTCTAATATCCCACCACAGTCACACACTATTCTTAAACATGTGTGTTTGTTCCTGAATTCCTGTAAATAATTGTGTTGCTCATTCTGGAAATGGTGATGAAATGACAGAATATGTCTGATGTAAGATACCTCACTTTTACAGACTGACCAAAATCGGACATACTATGTGGTGGGATTCAGCATTCTCAGTGCGTCTGGAATCTTGCTCTGTCTCATCACCTCTCTGACTGTGGAGTGGATGGGGCTCACCGCCGCCAGAAATCTGCACAGCAACTTACTGAACAAGATTATCCTGGCACCAATTAGGTATCCAACACCAGATGACAAAAAACAGAATCAATATTTCTATTCAAATAAGTGTATTGTGTACACAGAGAATAAAGGTTTTCTAAGGAAAAAAGGAAGAAGGTTTTTGGCAGAAGATACTTTGTATGTCCCTTCTGCCAAAAATTCACTACCTCCTAGTAATTTTATACTTTCAGAGTTTATTTCCACTTTAATCTGTGTTTAATTTTTTTTTTTTTTTTTTTACCCTTTGATGACATCATCTTTAATCGCTATCACTGAAAATAGAGGGCAGTTTTGATGAAATTTAGTCAAATGTGAAAATGAAAATTTTGCATCTATATCAAACTGACCAAAATTCATCACTCATCTCTACTGAACAAACAACTTCAAGTTGTCAATGTTCAATCCCTTGACTAGTCTTTACCGTTTGCTCTTCTACCACCAGTCCATCATTTCTTATGGAGATACCACTATAGGTCTGCAGGGAAGTGGAGTCAGGGGAGGCAGGTTAGGTAGAGCCTCAGCAATGAACATAAAAAAAAAAAGAGTGAGCTTTGAGGGTCATAGCAGAGAGACCCCAAATGTAGGGGATAAGTAGTCGATGTCCTACCCCACCACTGATTAAATTTTGGGGCTCCTCAGACCTATGGTTCCGGAGATTTAGGGCTCTTTGTACAGCCTGTCAGAAGCTACATACAGCACGGCCAGTTTAAAGCGCTTTTATACCTTTTTTTTTTTATTTTTACCTACAGGTAAGCCTATAATAAGGCTTACCTGTAGGTAAAATGAATTTCTCCTAAACTTGTACGGTTTAGGAGATATTCACTTTGCATGCAGCTGCTGACGTCAACGGCTCGTCAGCATCTGCATGCAAAGTGAATCAGCAGCTCGTCAGCGGCTCATGCGCTGTGAAGGTTTGGCAGACGCTTCCGGACCTCGCCGGAAAAAAGTCTCCCACACACATGCACGGCAGTGACATCATCGCGGCTCCGGCCGCTCACAGTGCCGGAGCTGCGAACCCGGAAGACACGTCGAGGGGAAATGTCAGCTCTCTCGGCGTGGACCGGGAACAGATGCCGACGCCTCGTTCTAAGGTAAGTATTTCATAATGAGCTATTATGCAGTGCATACTAGCTCATTGAGCTTTTTGTCTTACAGGTTTAAAAAAAGTAATAATAATTTGTGCGGGTATACAACCGATTTAAATACAAGCTGCCACACTCTGTTTTCAGCAGACTGAGAGGATGAGCTCACAGTGCCTCTCACTTCTTGTCAGAGCCACTGAGCTTAATGGACAGCTTGGAGCCTTGGACCAATGGTAAATCACCATTGGAGCAAGCTGCCCAATAAAAATGCTGCAGTGGAGGCTCTCTCCTCACTACAATGTCATAGAAGGGGGCATGTGTCTAAAAGACAAATGTTCCCTTCCAGCCTAGCCCTTCTAACTACAAGGAAAAAAAATGGGTTTATGTGTATAAGGTTTACCCATAATTCAATGTTTTTCTCACATAGTTAAGAGGGAGAAACTGTTGCTGCTGCTGAAAAGGTAATTTTTTTAATCAAGCTAAATAATATATTTTTATGCTCTACTGTATGTTATAATATGATCATTTATTATTTATCTATTTACTGTAAAATTACTGGTTTGAAGTTATAACTTCAAACTTCTGTAATTTGTCCGTCAAGCCACCTGCTTGAGTACAGTTTTTGAAAATATAGTAAATTACCTTAAACAATATTCAACAATATATAATAATTATTTGTATATTACTTATGGTAATTAACCACTTGCCACCCAGGCCAATTCTGACACTTCTCTCTTACATGTAAAAATCATATTTTGTTTTTGCTAGAAAATTACTCAGAACCCCAAACATTATTATAGATATTTTTTAGCAGACACCTTAGGGAATAAAATGGTGGTTGTTGCAACTTTTTATTTCACATGGTATTTGCGCAGCAATTTTTCAAACACATTTTTTTGGGGAAAAAACATACCTAACATGTCACGCTTTAATATTGCGCACACTTGTGGAATGGTGCCAAACTTCAGTACTTATAAATCTACATAGGCGATGCTTTAAGTTTTTTTTACAGGTTACATGTGGAAGTCTAGTGCTAGAATTATTGCTCTCACTCTAACGATCCTGGCGATACCTCACATGTGTGGTTTGAACGCCATTTACATATGCTAAAACAAGTCCTTATGTTGGTTAAATTAGTAATCTATGAGAACTAATGAAGGTGCTATATATAATCTATATAATCAGAGAATGGTTCAGGTTCTATTCTTTTATTATATAGATTATATATGGCACTTTCATTAGTTCTCATAGTTTACTAATTTAACCAACATAAGGACTTGTTTTAATAAAATCAGGACTATTGGTAGCTCTATTGAGCACATTGTAATCTTTTTTTTTTTTTTATTTCTGCATTCTGTAACAGCCCTGTACTTGACCAGTAAAATATCAGCATTTAAAGGGCTGTTACAGAATACAGAAATAAAAAATAAAAATCTGCTGTCCAATAGGTTCCTTTTACCAGACGCTTATTTGTCTGGGGGAATCTGATTGACTGCCTGCGCCCTGACTCAAACACAATTGGCTGAAGATGAAGATTACATTTTTCATCTCACAGCGCTCGGCTACGCTGTGGGGGTTCATTCAGTAAATGGCAATGTGGGGGTTTATTCAGTAAATGTTGATGTGGGGTTTATTCACTAAATAATGTGTTTTGTTTTTTTTTTCGTTAAATGGTGATATGGGGTTTATTCACTAAATGATGATGTGGGGTTTATTCACTAAATGGTTATCAGGGTGCACACTAAGCACCCTTAGAAAGTTTCCCTGTGTGTATCTGGCTCTGATACTAGCCATTGCCTCAGCAGCCACTGACCTCACTGCACATCCCTGGTCTGGTGATATTGTAATGCCATGCTATATGCTGGTGTCACTGCCCCCTGGTGAATGCGTCATTGGAGAATATGGAGAAAGCAGTGAGTGTTACAGTAAGAAAAAGTTTGGGGGTGAACTTCATCATCATCATCTGTTACTGTGACATCTTTATATCGTTCTAACCAGGGTCACAGAAACCAATGCTACAGATTCAAATCCTGCCTTGAGAAACTAAACAAAATTAACATTCGGGCAGTGTGCCCTAAGCCAAACTGAATCCACAGGAAAGAACCCAAAGACTATCAGTGGATGCCTTATGTTGGTCCTTATCTTATACTGCAGTATTAGGTGACTTTGACACATTTGGTGTCAACTATGAGAAAAATGTATGCCTAGTACACACGGGGCCAATGTCGGGCAGCATTGGTCGGTTCAATAGAAACTGTCCAACATTCGGCCCATGTGTACGGCAGCCAGTCTGACAGAAGCTGGCACACGGCCAGCTTCTGTTGAAGTGGCATGACCAAAAAAGGTCTGCATCCAATCAGCGATATGGCTGAGAGTGCTGACCGGGGGTGTTCTGGCGGAGGGGGGTGGCCATGTCAGAACACAATAGCTCTGCCGGGGAGATCATTTTTAAGATTTTTTCAGCAGGGGAGATCGCTGTACTAACATTGCATAGTTTAGTACAGCGGTTCCTCCCAAGCTCTTCAGCCCGCTGGGTTGAACGAAAAAAAAAAAAAAAACGAATAGTGTGTACCAGGCATTACTGTTTTTACTTGACATTTGAAATTTTCAAGAAATTTCTACAAAATGAATTTTCAAGTCAATGGGGAAGTTGAAATCACTGTTCCTTTAAAATGCAAACAATAGGCAGGGATCTGCATGTCCATGTTCAGTCATGTTTATATAGCAAACCAAGATCACTTGGGTAGCTAGTAATAGTCACATTCTGTTTGACTTATTCTGTAATGTTGATGTTTAATAGCTTCTCAAACCCATTTTTTTAGTTCTGATAAGTGTCAGGAAGATACCCCAGTATTTATATCCATACAGGGGGCACAGATACTGTAATCCAATCACTATAGAATTTGTCAAGGTAGATGTTGACCGTCTCATTCCTTGATGTCAGGAAGTCTGTATAGCTGTTAATGCTTTCATTAGCATGGTTAAATTGTTGTGAAATTGTCAGGGTAGAGATGTAAAATGGCTGGAAATTTATGTGAAAGACAGATAGTATCGAGGACAATTTGTTTCCAAAGAACCGTGAAAGAGGCCATCTACATCAAACTGGAACAATCATCTGTTTTCCCCATCATCATCTCTGAACAGGAGTGGGGCCTTTGACACTATCTGTCAATTACATATAAGGCTGTATTAACATCTCTACCCGGGCAATTTGTCAACAAATCACTCCTTCAGCTATGTGAATGGATGTATTAGCACCAATTCAGACTCAATGACACCAAGGATGGGATTATATAGTTGGAACAGTGTGGCATGGCATGGAAGGTGGTTATTGCCTGGCTGACTTCAGTCTTATCTGACCTGCAACAAGCATGCAGCCAGTGAAGGCAGAGTTAAGTCTTTATTTTATAAACACGTCTCTTTTTGTGTCTCTGTGTGGTTTGCAGGTTCTTTGATACGACTCCACTGGGATTAATCCTAAATCGTTTCTCAGCAGATACAAACATCATCGATCAGGTGAGGTGTATTGTTTATTGTGTTCATTTTCTGTCTTAATAAAAGAAAATCATCTGTTACTGTGACATCTTTATACTGTTCTATCACCCATTACTATATCATTCTGTCTGCTGGTTCCAGCACATCCCACCAACAATGGAGTCCCTCTCCCGATCCACCCTCCTCTGCCTCTCCGCCATTGGTGTCATTAGCTATGTCAATGCTTACTTCCTGATCGCCCTCATTCCGCTGGGGGTCGCGTTTCACTTGATCCAAAAATACTTCCGAGTCACCTCCAAGTGAGTATGAGGGAAGGAAAAAAGATGGCACAGGGAGTTGTATTATTTTGGGTTGGTCACCGGATGTCACCCTCCCTTCCTTTTTCCAGGGAGCTTCAGGAGCTGGATGACAACACTCAACTGCCTCTTCTGTGCCACTTTTCAGAGACAGCGGAGGGACTGACTACAATCCGGGCATTCAGGTGTGTGACATTGAGGGAATCTCATCTTTCACCACTTTCACAATAGTAGAGTCTTGTAGTGTATTAGCTATTGATAAATGCAGACATTTGGAGTTTTATATGATAGCCTTTATTAGCTATATTAAAGCAGACCCCCAGGCAAAAACACTTTTGATTAAATATATTCACCGGAAAAGATTTAATATCACTTTATGTGCACCAAATATCTTTGTAAACACAGATGTTACTTTGTAAAAGTTGCAGTGACATCATCACTGTGCTGTATGTAGCCTGTATAGAGAGCAGAGATGTTGGAGGGATCCAGCAGGCCTCACCCACTGCAGGCTGCCTTCAGAAACCTACAGGATGGGGGCGAAGTCCCCATGTTGATGGGGACAAGAGCCTCTTCCCCACAACCCTTCCCGGTGGTTGTGGTGGTCTGCGGGCGGGGGGCTTATCGGAATCTGGAAGCCCCCTTTAACAAGGGGACCTCCAGATCTCGCCCCCCTATGTGAATGGGTATTGGGTACATTGTACCCCTACACATTCACCAAAAAAAGTGTCAAAAAAGCAAAAATGACAGACAGTTTGGGACAAGTCCTTTATTAAAAATTTTAAAAAATGTCCCGCGATGTCCATTCATCTTTGATCACAGCGCCGACACCGGAAAAACTCCACCTTGATGGGAGGCTCCCGCGAACTGGAGCCTTTTTGTGCTGACAGCTCTTATATAGCTGAGGGCAGGGCCGCCTGGCGATGTAAGCGGGTGACCCCACCCCCTTCTGGTGTCACGTGACATCACGTAGGGTCAAAGGGGACAGGGTCACCCATTTACATCACCGGGTGGCCCCGCCCTCAGCTATATAACTGCTGTCAATGCAAAAAGCCTGCAGTCATGGGGACGCCTCCCGTGGAGGCAGGGTTTTTCCTTTTTTTTTTTTTCCCTCATTCCATTAGCGCTGTGATCGAAGATGGATGGACATCGCGGGACATTTTTATTTTTTAATAAAGGACTTGTCCCAAACTGTCTCCTGTCATTTTTATTTTTTTGACACTTTTTTTGGTGAATGTGTAGGGGTACAATGTACCCGATAACCATTCACATGGGGGGGGCGGGGCCGATCTGTAATATTTCTTTGTTTTCATCCATATTTTGTTTTCTGTGCATTGCTGTTGAGAGACTACTGATCTAAAAAGACAGGGCCTACTCCAAATTGGCTATTATTCCACCAGTATGGCATGCCTGGACTACTAATTATTTAATGCGTGCATTTATGTATTTATTTTCTTTAGTGAATTGACTTTAACGCTGTTTTATGCGGTATTTAGTGAGCGTTTGTGCTTTTTGAGGTAAATACCGCATAAAGGGATAGTGAATTGATATTTTCAGCATCACATGCGATATTTGGGAAAAATGTGTCAGGTCACAAAAATACCGCAAATGATATGCTTTGGTGAATGGAGCCCAATATTTGCTTATCCGGGAGTTCAGCTTTAAGGTTTCCAAAGCTTGCATCTTTAATAACTTAAGTTATCCAATAAAAGAGAACCACATAAACTCCAAACTTTCTGCTCACTTTCCAAATATTTCATCAAAGATCAAAGCAAAGTAGATGAGGACCCATACTGGATGACATAGAGTTTGCTCTGTGCACTGTGTATTATACCAAAAAAATACTTGCTTTTCATCCTTTGTTAGGTGCTGATCTCCTGCACCCTCCTGCAACCACTTCCTGGTTACTTGCGCTCCAGCAATAGCTGCCTTTCTCAGGGTGTGTTCCTGATGGTGACACCAGTAGACCATATCTGTGTAATGTGTATTATCTTCAACATATCTTGCAATAAAACACACTCTAATTCATTTCTTATCACCTGTCACATGTAAATAAATAATAGCTTAAGCCTTGGTTCATTTTGAATGGCTCATATCACACCGCATTGCGCCAAAGATGTGCATGCACCTTTTCTGCAGCCACTCTGCAACTGGATTGCATGGTCCTTTGGTACCTTGGGATCCAGTGCAGGCAAACGCACTGCGTTTGCCGACCCGATTTGAGGGTGTTATTAACTTTGTATTGACACCTGCAGGGGATTGCAGGGGCAGTTTTATTGGAATGTGATGCTGGAAATGAACACGGAGCGCGTTGTTTTGCCGCACCGCATTAGTATGAAACAAGGGCAGGACCTCTAGATCAGAGTATCCAGTCCTTGTAATTTATTAACGTGCAAAAACAACAAACAGCAACAGGACAAAGTGGACAAGCTTTCATAAAATGCAACATTTGAAACCACCAAATAGGTTCCTTTCAAGTACTCCATGCTTGAAAAAGATCCTGTTTGGTGGTTTGAAATGTATTTTATGGAGGACTTGCACTTTAATAATTACAGTGGGGACGGAAAGTATTCAGACCCCCCTACATTTTTCACTCTTTGTTATATAGCCATTTGCTAAAATCATTTAAGTTCTTTTTTTCCTCATTAATGTACACACAGCACCCCATATTGACAGAAAAACACAGAATTGTTGACATTTTTGCAGATTTATTAAAAAAGAAAAACTGAAATATCACATGGTCCTAAGTATTCAGACCTTTTGCTCAGTATTTAGTAGAAGCACCCTTTTGATCTAATACAGCCATGAGTCTTTTTGGGAAAGATGCAACAAGTTTTTCACATCTGGATTTGGGGATCCTCTGCCTTTCCTCCTTGCAGATCCTCTCCAGTTCTTTCAAGTTGGATGGTAAACGTTGTTGGACAGCCATTTTTAGGTCTCTCCAGAGATGCTCAATTGGGTTTAAGTCAGGGCTCTGGCTGGGCCATTCAAGAACAGTCACAGAGTTGTTGTGAAGCCACTCCTTCGTTATTTTAGCTGTGTGCTTAGGGTCATTGTCCTGTTGGAAGGTAAACCTTCGGCCCAGTCTGAGGTCCTGAGCACTCTGGAGAAGATTTTCGTCCAGGATATCCCTGTACTTGGCCGCATTCATCTTTCCCTTGATTGCAACCAGTCGTCCTGTCCCTGCAGCTGAAAAACACCCCCAGAGCATGAGGCTGCCACCACCATGCTTCACTGTTGGGACTGTATTGGACAGGTGATGAGCAATGCCTGTTTTTTTCCACACATACCGCTTAGAATTAAGAACAAAAAGTTCTATCTTGGTCTCATCAGACCAGAGAATCTTATTTCTCACCATCTTGGAGTACTTCAGGTGTTTTTTAGCAAACTCCATGTGGGCTTTCATGTGTCTTGCACTGAGGAGAGGCTTCCGTCGGGCCACTCTGCCATAAAGCCCCGACTGGTGGAGGGCTGCAGTGATGGTTGAATTTCTACAACTTTCTCCTATCTCCCGACTGCATCTCTGGAGCTCAGCCACAGTGATCTTTGGGTTCTTCTTTACCTCTCTCACCAAGGCTCTTCTCACCCGATAGCTCAGTTTGGCCAGACGGCCAGCTCTAGGAAGGGTTCTGGTCGTTCCAAACGTCTTCCATTTAAGGATTATGGAGGCCACTGTGCTCTTAGGAACCTTAAGTGCAGCAGAATTTTTTTTTGTAACCTTGGCCAGATCTGTGCCTTGCCACAATTCTGTCTCTGAGCTCTACAGGCAGTTCCTTTGACCACATGATTCTCATTTGCTCTGACATTCACTGTGAGCTGCAAGGTCTTATATAGACAGGTGTGTGGCTTTCCTAATCAAGTCCAATCAGTATAATCAAACACAGCTGGACTCAAATGAAGGTGTAGAACCATCTCAAGGATGATCAGAAGAAATGGACAGCATTTGAGTTAAACATATGAGTGTCACAGCAAAGGGTCTGAATACTTAGGACCATGTGATATTTCAGTTTTTCTTTTTTAATAAATCTGCAAAAATGTCAACAATTCTGTGTTTTCCTGTCAATATGGGTGCTGTGTGTACATTAATGAGGAAAAAAAAGAACTTAAATGATTTTAGCAAATGGCTGCAATATAACAAAGAGTGAAAAATTTAAGGGGGTCTGAATACTTTTCGTCCCCACTGTAACTTGTTGCTGCTCGTTGGCTTTGCATTTTTAATAAATCGCTCTATAGACTAGGTACTCTAGAAGTCCTCTGTGCAGATGGCTGTTGTTTTACTATGTGTTGACAAGGTCTATGGTGGTTTCCATTGGAAACCTGTGTGAGAGGGTGACAAGTCAGGAGCACAAAGAAAGAGTGTTGTCACCCTATGACAGTAAGTGCCTGAACAAGGACTTATTTTAAAGTATACCTAAAGGCAAACTTGTTTTGGGGGGTTTGGATAGAGTGGAGAGGGATTAGAAGCCCTGTCAGTTTTTATTGCTGTCTGGGCTCCCATTAGGTAGATTCACCCTCTCTATTATTCTTGTTTACCATTATTAGTGAAAGTAAAAGAAAATCCCAAATGTTAGGTTATCCCCAGAAAAGTAATAGAGCGGAAATCTTCCAATGGGGACACCAGTTCTGGTAAACTGGGGGTTCCCAAGGGATTCCTTTAATTTACAGGGATTTCCTCTCATTTCCTGTTTGCCCATGGGACAGGAAGTGAAGGGAAATTTCCGAAATGGGACACAGATGGCAAAAAAAAAGAAAAAATCTGACAAGGGCTATAACCCTCCCCTGCTCTGTACAAAATGAAAAAAAAAATGTTTTGCCTATACTTCTACTTTAATGAAAGCTGACTATTTGAAAATGACTTTTGAAAAGGAATTAACATGTTAACATTGAGAAACCCACTCTGATAAATGCAGCCTTGGCTGGAGTGCATGTAGACAGGAAGTGACGACAGGAGATCAAAGGATGAAAAAATGGTGAAGACAAGAATTTTATTCAAAAAAGTTTATGATTTTCACTGCTCCGGCAGGAAGACTAGTCAGTGGGATGTATGTGTACAGGCCACCTCAACATGGAGAGGATGTCATTTTGGCACACCAAGCCAATTATTTCCTGCTGTATGATTAGTAGAATGCCAACCAAAGTCTATGTTCCATTTATCCTCTGTCTAGTCTCATATGGCTTCCGACTGTCAGAAGTATCTGTTTGATGGCTAAGGGCAGCACAGACAGGTCTTGTTTCATACATTGTGATAAATTAGTTCTTATATAATGGACTGGACAGTAAATGAAAGATGTGTTATCAATCAGTGTCTCAGTGACACTTTCTTCTTTGTAGGCACGAGTCCCGATTCAAGCAGCGCATGCTGGAACTGACCGACACAAACAACTTGGCCTATTTATTCCTTTCGGCGGCCAACAGGTGGCTGGAGGTCCGTACGGTAAGGAGAGACTCATAGACTGTGGCACTAACAGCAACCAAAGAAAGCAAGGTATCACCGCTCTAGTAAGGTTGATTAGGAGCAAACATCTCCTCCACGCTGGAAGCGACAGGTGTCGGCAATGCTTATATAGTGAAGTATTGAGAAAAAGTCCTGGACAGCCGCACTCAAAAAATGTTTTGCCTTTATTAAATGGAAGTCATCAAAAATACATGTTGCAGCAGGAAAATGCAGGAAGGCTGACGCATTTCACACTGTAGTCAGTGCCTAATCATAGCTCATGATTAAGCACTGACTACAGTGTGAAATGTGTCAGCCTTCCTGCATTTTTCTGCTGCATCATGTATTTTTGATGACTTCCATTTAATAAAGGCAAAACATTTTGCGGCTGTCCAGGACGTTTTCTCATTACTTCACTAACAGCAACCAGTCAAATTCTTTCTATATTTTATACCAGAAAGTGTCAAGATTGAAAGTTGACTCTCCATTGCTCTTGCCCCCCTCTCTATATCATCTCTCCTTTCAATTCCATCCCTTTTCCCTATCTATTCCTCCTTTCCACACTTCTCTGTCCTTTCTATTCCTCTATTCTTCCCTCTCTATACCTCATCTCTCCCCTACCCATCCTTAATTTCCTCCCTCTCCATCTCTTCTCTGCCCTCGTCATTCTTCCTCTGTTCTCTCCATTCCTCCACTCAGATCTCTCTATTCCTTTTCCTAACCTCTCTGTTCCTGCTGTCTGCCCTCCCTATTTCTTCTCTCTCACCTCTCCATGTCTCCTCTCTTCCCTCTTCACTTCTCTGCTCACCCCTCCCCACTTTACCATCTCCATTCCTCCTACAGTATGCCCTTCCCATTTCTCCTCTCACCTCTCTGTCCTCTTCATTCCTCCTCTTTCTTCTCCCTCTACCTCATCTCTCCATTCCTCCTCTCTCCCCTCTCCATTCTTACTCTCCTCCCTCTCAATTTCTCTTCTCTGATCTTTCTATTCCTCCTTTGTTCTCTCCATTCATCCTTTCAGCTCTCTCTATTCCTTCTCCCTCCCTCTCTATTCCTCCCCCTGCTGTCTCCATTCCTTCTGTCTCAGCTCTCCATTTCTCTCTAATTCCGCGTACATACAGGTGGAATTTTCAGCATCAAAAGTCTGACGGTCTTTCCGACGGACTTCCGACGGACTTTCTAACGAATGGACTTGCCCACCCACGATCACACCAAAGTCTGACCGCCTAGTACGCGGTGACGTACACCAGGTCCGACGAGACTATAAAAAGGCAGTGTAATAGCTTGTGCGCCACCCATTGGGCCTCTTCTGCTAATTTCGTGTTTATCTTGTGTTAGGAGAAGTTTGGTGAGAGACGATTTGCGCTTTTTCAGACTCGTGTTTTTCAGATTGTTTAACTGTTGTTCAGTTTGTGCTTGTGAGGTTTGTATCTCCTTTTCAGTGCATGTAGTCAGTTCGCATTGATTTATCAGTGTGTTATTGTCCGCTCGTTGCTTATTTTTAGCTCGTTCTTCACAGGCCTTGCTGTTCTTCAGTGCGTTCTGTTAATTGCGTTCTGACCGTAGAGCTCGTGCATTGTATGTGCTTGATGCTGTAGTTCATTCTTCAGCCCAAGTCCAGTCCATAAACAGGGCAAAGAGGAGTTCATGGACGAAGAATTGGTTGCTCCAGAGTGACCAATTTTCTGACATGCCTTTGCTCCGTGAGATCCGTGAGAATAACCCTGAGGATTTCAGGAACTTTCTCAGGATGACGAACCCCATTTTTCACCGTTTGTTGGCTTTGCCGAACCCTTATATCAGCAGGCAGGATACCTGCATGAGGCAAATCATCACTCCGGAGCAGAGGCTAGTCGCCACGTTGCGGTACTTGGCGACGGGGAGAAGCCTGCAGGACCTTAAGTTCTCGACAGGCATCTCTCCCCAGGCTCTGGGGTTGATTATCCCAGAGACCTTCTCTGCCATGATCCAGGTCCTGCAGAAGGACTATATTAAGGTAAGATTTTTATCCTTTAACATCACATTTTATTGTATTTAATGTTTGCTAATGTAATGTATTTCTTTACTCAAACACTAATTACCATGATTGCAATATGCTGTGAATGTCCCCTTTGTCCTCATGCATGCTGTAATTTTTCAATGCTCTTTTTTGTCCTGCATGCATATTTTCCTTCACTAATCTCCCCAGCATGCTATGCTGGGCCCATATCCACCTAGTCTAGTCACTTAACAATGTATTTTGTCATCTCCATTGTAGTGCTTAACCCTAAAATGTATCCAAATGGTCTGTGTGTCCTTAAATTGCTTTATAATCCCCCCCCCTAAAATTTATCCAAATGGTCTGTGGGTCCTTAAATTGCTTTATAATCCCCCCCCCCCCTAAAATTTATCCAAATGGTCTGTGTGCCAAGTGTATTTTCCTTTAGTATATAAGCCCCATTGTCAATGTAAACACCAAATAACTTTCAAAAATGGTATTGAGCATTGAAAGAAGAAGCCACACATTTTGTTGATTAAAACATAATTTTTAATCTGTGCACATTCACATGTGCATTTAGGATTTTTTGTGGCTTTAAAATATATATACATATATTTTTGTTCAAACAATATATTTTTTTTGCTTTTTAAACATTTTTTTTTGTTTACAAACAGGCCTCATTTTTTTATTTTATTTTATTTATTTATTTATTTTTACAAACAGGCCTCATTTTTTTTTTTTTTTTACAAACCGGCATCATTTTTTTATTTTAACAAACAGGCTTTATTACAATTAAAATTGAATATAGTATTAATATTAATATATTAATATAAAAAAATATTTTTAAACATTTTAAAAGTCAAAGCCCAGAATGGGGTCAGCGAAAAAGGAAATGAAGAACATGATCAATGTTTTATTTTGGAAAAAGGGATTAGATTCTCCCTAAAACATTGATCATGTTCTTTATTTCCTGCTGCATATTGTCCAGCCGATTACGCATGATGTCAATGGTATTGCGCATGGCATCAATATCCCCATTCCAGGCCAAGATCTGGCCAATCAATCTTTGGGCGCTGTCCGTTGTAATTGCTTCCCCTTCCACAACCAGAACATCACCTAAAATCAAATTGATGAAAAAAATGTATTTAGAAATATGCAGGCATACATAGATTACCAGAAGCTGGGGTGTCAGACACTCACCTGGTGGGGTGCCCATGTCGCCCACTTCCTCCACCGCTTCTTACTCCACATCCTTGGTGGGGCTTGGGCTGATTTCCCAATCTGGCAGGCGAGGTCAGGGGTCCCTAGGATCAGGTTTGTCTGAGTCTTTTCTCCCCTATGAGAATGAAACAAAAGGTATACTTAGCACACAAATATTTGAGTCCAGGAATAGGAATATGAAACATTGTAATGAAGTGGTGTACAATTGTCTGTTTGGACAGAGCTCCAAGTTGAAGACATGATTAAAATCCACTTTGAAACAAGCCAGAATACTTACCTTTTTTGGCCACATTTCACAGATAGAGACACCCCAACAAGTATCCACTGGAGCACCTGTATTCTTGTGTCCCACAGTAGTGCTCCTGAGTCCAGATGTGTAAACAGCTGCTGAGTGTCCTCTCCTTACATTCCATTGTTTGCTATTCATTCTAGTTTCAAAGACATCTAGAAAACAATGTCCTAAACTTCTTTTAATAAGACAAATTTCCAAGAGCAAAATGTTGTTTTAACCCCGTATCAACTAAATACATCGTATATACTTGCTAACAATGTTCCTACGAATGATGTTTCTAATGAACGAATAGCGATTAAAACTGTACAGTAAAGAAAAGCACATGGAGCAGCATGCAAGTTAATAATCAGAATAGGAAATACATGACAAGTACTTACTTTTTTTAAGAACTTTCTTAATTCGTCTGTATTGATCCGGCTCCCTCAATTTAAGGTTGGACCATCGTTTCCTCAGCTGGTCTTTAGAGCGTCGTACCCCAAAATTCTGATGCAGGGTCTTCACCACTTTGCACATTATTTTTGCCTTTCGTAAATTAGGCTGGGCGTACAGTCCATGCTTCCCATCGTAATCTTTTCTCTGCAAAATTGCTACCATCTCCACCATCTCTTCAAAGGCCATATTGGAGGCCTTAAATCTACTCTTCCCGGATCGGGACATTTTGGGCTCTGGGCCTTCCTTGTTACTGGAGTTAGTACACACCTGCTGTGTCTCTGCCATTGTTACTCCTACTGCGCACCGTAGAGAGAAGGGCAGAGAATATTCATGAAAAAGAACGTCAGGGGCGGGCGAAGCAGGCGGAGTTTCACGCATGCGCAGTTTATATAAACCTAACCCGCATGTGCCATACGTACGTTCTGTGCGTATAGAAAGGGGCGGGGAATATTCGTGAAAAAGAACCTCAGGGGCGGGCGACGCAGGCAGAGTTTCACGCAAGCACAGTGTATATAAAGCTGACACGCATGTGCCGTACGTATGTTCTGTGCGCGGAGCAAGTAAAGTTACGAGAGTCCGAAACAAAGGTAAATTTGCTTTACTTTGTAGCAGCCTATACTGCTTAACCACTTCAGCCCCGGAAGGATTTACCCCCTTCCTGACTAGAGCACTTTTTACAATTTGGCATTGTGTTGCTGTAACTGCTAATTGCGTGGTCATGCAATGCTGTACCCAAACGAAATTTGTGTCCTTTTCTTCCCACAAATAGAGCTTTCTTTTGATGGTATTTGATCACCTCTGGGGTTTTTATTTTTTGCACTATAAACGGAAAAAGACCGAAAATTTTGAAAAAAAAAGATATTTTCTACTTTTTGTTATAAAAAAAATCCAATAAACTCAATTTTAGTCATACATTTAGGCCAAAAATGTATTCGGCCACATGTCTTTGGTAAAAAAAATGTCAATAAGCGTAAATTTATTGGTTTGCGCAAAAGTTATAGTGTCTACAGACTAGGGTACATTTTCTGGAATTTACACAGCTTTTAGTATATGACTGCCTATGACATTTCTTGAGGTGCTAAAATGGCAGGGCAGTACAAACCCCCCCAAATGACCCCATTTTGGAAAGTAGACACCCCAAGGAAATTGCTGAGAGGCATGTTGAGCCCATTGAATATTAATTTTTTTTTGTCCCAAGTGATTGAATAATGACAAAGAAAATAAAAAAATAAAAATTTACAAAAAGTTGTTACTAAATGATATATTGCTCACACAGGCCATGGGCATATGTGGAATTGCACCCCAAAATACATTTAGCTGCTTCTCCTGAGTATGGGGATACCACATGTGTGGGACTTTTTGGGAGCCTAGCCGCGTACAGGGTCCCGAAAACCAATCACCGCCTTCAGGATTTCTAAGGGCGTAAATTTTTGATTTCACTCCTCACTACCTATCACAGTTTTGAAGGCCATAAAATGCCAAGATGGCACAAAACCCCCCCCTAAATGACCCCATTTTGGAAAGTAGACACCCCAAGCTATTTGCTGAGAGGCATGTTGAGTCCATGGAATATTTTATATTTTGACACAAGTTGAGGGAATGTGACAATTTTTTTTTTTTTTGCACAAAGTTGTCACTAAATGATATATTGCTCAAACATGCAATGGGCATATGTGGAATTACACCCCAAAATACATTCTGGTGCTTCTCCTGAGTACGGGGATACCACATGTGTGAAACTTTTTGGTAGCCTAGCCGCGTACGGGGCCCCGAAACCAAGCACCGCCTTCAGGATTTCTAAGGGCGTAAATTTTTGATTTCACTCCTCACTACCTATCACAGTTTTGAAGGCCATAAAATGCCAAGATGGCACAACCCCCCCCCCCCCCAAATGACCCCATTTTGGAAAGTAGACACCCCAAGCTATTTGCTGAGAGGCATGTTGAGTCCATGGAATATTTTATATTTTGCCACAAGTTGCAGGAAAATGACAAACTTTTTTTTTTTTTCACAAAGTTGTCACTAAATGATATATTGCTCACACAGGCCATGGGCATATGTGGAATTGCACCCCAAAATACATTCTGCTGATTCTCCTGAGTACGGGGATACCACATGTGTGCGACTTTTTGGGAGCCTAGCCACGTACGGGGCCCCGAAAACCAAGCACCGCCTTCAGGATTTCTAAGGGCGTAAAGTTTTGATTTCACTCCTCACTACCTATCACAGTTTTGAAGGCCTTAAAATGCCCAGATGGCACAAAACCCCCCCAAATGACCCCATTTTGGAAATTAGACACCCCAAGCTATTTGCTGAGAGGCATGGTGAGTATTTTGCAGCTCTCATTTGTTTTTGAAAATGAAGAAAGACAAGAAAAACATTTTTTTTTTCAATTTTCAAAACTTTGTGACAAAAAGCGAGGTCTGCAAAATACTCACTATACCTCTCAGCAAATAGCTTGGGGTGTCTACTTTCCAAAATAGAGTCATTTGGGGTGGTTTTGTGCCACCTGAGCATTCCATGGCCTCCAAAACTGTTATAGGCAGTGAAGAGTGAAATCAAAAATTTACGCCCTTAGAAAGCCTGAAGGCAGTGCTTGGTTTCGGGCTACCGTACGCGGCTAGGCTCCCAAAAAGTCTCACACATGTGGTATCCCCATACTCAGGAGAAGCAACAGAATGTATTTTGGGGTGTAATTTCACATATTCCCATGGCATGTTTGAGCAATAAATCATTTACTGACAACTTTGTGCAAAAAAAAAATAAAAATTGTCTTTTTCCTGCAACTTGTGTCACAATATAAAATATTCCATGGACTCTACATGCCTCTCAGCAAATAGCTTGGGGTGTCTACTTTCCAAAATGGGGTCATTTGGGGGGGGGGGTTGAACTGTCCTGGCATTTTATGCACAACATTTAGAATGTCACACATCACCCACTCTTCTAACCACTTGAAGACAAAGCCCTTTCTGACACTTTTTGTTTACATGAAAAAATATTTTTTTTTGCAAGAAAATTACTTTGAACCCCCAAACATTATATATTTTTTTTAAAGCAAATGCCCTACAGATTAAAATGGTGGGTGTTTATTTTTTTTTTTTCACACAGTATTTGCGCAGCGATTTTTCAAACGCATTTTTTTGGGGAAAAAACACACTTTTTTAAATTTTAATGCACTAAAACACACTATATTGCCCAAATGTTTGATGGAATAAAAAAGATGATCTTAGGCCGAGTACATGGATACCAAACATGACATGCTTTAAAATTGCGCACAAACGTGCAGTGGCGACAAACTAAATACATTTTTAAAAGCCTTTAAAAGCCTTTACAGGTTACCACTTTAGATTTACAGAGGAGGTCTACTGCTAAAATTACTGCCCTCGATCTACCCTTCGCGGTGATACCTCACAAGCATGGTGCAATTGCTGTTTACATTTGACGCCAGACCGACGCTTGCATTCGCCTTTGCGCGAGAGCAGGGGGGACAGGGGTGCTTTTTCTTTTTTTTTTCTTTATTATTTTTTTGCTTTTTTATCTTATTTTTAAACTGTTCCTTTCTTTTTTTTTATCATTTTTATTGTTATCTCAGGGAATGTAAATATCCCCTATGATAGCAATAGGTAGTGACAGGTACTCTTTTTTGAAAAAACTTTTATTACACCCTAGATCTCTCCTCTGCCCTCAAAGCATCTGATCACACCAAGATCGGTGTGATAAAATGCTTTCCCAATTTCCCAATGGCGCTGTTTACATCCGGCGAAATCTAAGTCATGAAATGCTTGTAGCTTCCGGTTTCTTAGGCCATAGAGATGTTTGGAGCCACTCTGGTCTCTGATCAGCTCTATGGTCAGCTGGTTGAATCACTGGCTGCATTCTCAGGTTCCCTGTTGGGACAGGAGAGCCAGAGAAAAACATGGAAGACGGTGCGGGGGATTCCCTCCCACTGCTTGTAAAAGCAGTCTAGAGGCTAATTAGCCGCTAGGATTGCTTTTACATGAAAGCCGATTGCTGGCTTTCATGGGAATCCCATGATTAAGTCTTCAGTCTTCATGACGAAACATGTCGGGGCGTGGCTACACGGCAATTGAACGCTTGTGACGTAGGACGCTGTGACAGGGAGCGCCATACGAGGAAGTGCGAAAGCGGGTCCT
Source organism: Lithobates clamitans (assembly GCA_037952925.1). Taxonomy (NCBI): domain Eukaryota; kingdom Metazoa; phylum Chordata; class Amphibia; order Anura; family Ranidae; genus Lithobates; species Lithobates clamitans. The sequence continues at coordinate 1,398,914 of JBBGZY010001244.1, read as the reverse complement.
AGCAACACCAGGGATCGGGTGAGACGGGTATTAGAGAGCGCATTACCTGGGTCCGCCGCGACCACCATACACTTGTTTTACTGTTTGGAGTTTATGCCGTGACAGCTTGCTGTGCTGTGCTGTTTTGAGCTTGCAGTGAATTTTAAAGATAGCTCTTTATCATTACACTCTGGATATGTAAAGGTGAACTATTGGAGACCATTTATTTCCCCTTTCTGTGTGGGATAAAGCTTTGTGGCCCAACACGAGAGTGTGGGCAAAAGGAGCTGGTGAGTGTATTAACCTAAGGGGAGTGGATTCACAGTCACAGAGGTGCGGTGGAAGAGTTACCTAAAGTGGAGATCTACACTGTATCACGTCACGGATCAATATTTTTTGGAGTTTTTATATACACATTTGTGGACTTATTTACACTGGTGTTTATATATATATATTTTTAATTTTATATATTTTTTTGTGTACAGTTATGATATTCACGTAATTGGTTATGCGCACTATATTTGTGAATTTAGATCATATTATTTTGATGCACAGTAGTAGGAAGGAGTGAGTATATAAGTTTATCACTGGTGGATTATTTAATTTCATCACTTTTTTATTTTATTTATGATTAGGATTTTATTTAGCGCTGCTATTTGAGTTCACTTGGGGCGAGATTGTGGTGAATCAAATTTTTGACTTTATAAATAATAAATTGCATATCTGAAAAGCAAACATGGTAAAACATAATAACAATAAAACATTGCAGAATAGAATACAGTAAAAAAGAGCAGAACAATAGAGAGAGAATAGAGAGAGAGAGAACAATAAAACGACAACTATTTTTGTTTTTTTTATTTTATATTTTTTTGTGTTTTTCTTTTTCTTTTTTTTACACTTTTTTTAGTAACTTTAACTTTTGTAACTGGTACCAGGTTTGGGTCTCTCAAAATGCGATGGCATCTTGGGAGACCCCGTGAAAGTGTGTCCTAGTCTGTGCAGTGCTGTACCCTACGCTAAAACTCAACTAGTGAATGGTAGCATTCAAAACATTCACCAATGCAAAGACCAGGACTGTCAGGACAGGAGGGACAATAATACCGGGTGTCACGCCTATATCCGCGCTTGCTGCAGACACGACATCTTCTTTGGGGGGCTCGTTAGGTAGGAGTACTCGGGAGGACATAAGGAAAATGCCTCTCATGCAGCCGGCTTACTGCATTTGGTTAGGGAAGGTGAGGTGGAGCACCGTCTGGAAACAGAAGGGCTCTGACGATCTCTTCCTGGAATTTAAGAAAGGATTCAGTCCTTCCTGAAGCTCTGTATAGCACATGAGCATTCAGCAAAGCCAATTGAAATAAATAAACAGACACTTTTTTGTACCAGCGTCTGGCCTTACGGGCAACTAGGTACGGCGCCAACAACTGGTCGTTGAGGTCCACCCCTCCCATATTTTGGTTATATTCGTGGACACAGAGGGGTTTCTCCACAACACCAGTCGCCGTAGTAATTTGGACCGTCGTGTCTGCATGAAGGGAGGTAAGAACGAAAACATTCTTATTATCCCTCCACTTCATAGCGAGCAAGTTATTACACTGCTCTCTCCCCCAGCCTAAGACGGGAATCTACAAGCCGCTGGGGAAAGCCCCGGCGATTAGGTCGCATGGTGCCACATGCTCCAATCTGTTGATCAAAAAGGTGACTAAAAAGTGGCACGCTCGTGTAATAATTGTCCACGTACAAGTGGTACCCCTTTCCAAATAAGGGTGACACCAAGTCCCACACAATCTTGCCAGCGCTTCCTATGTAGTCAGGGCAGTTTGTCGGCTCTATGTGACTATCTTTGCCCTCGTAAACCATAAAACTACATGTATAGCCTGTGGCCCAGTCACAGAGCTTATACATCTTGACTACGTATCTGGCACGCTTGCTGGGAAGGTACTGTTTGAATGACAAGCAGCCAGAAAATTTAATCAGGGACTCATCAACGCAGACAACTTGATGGGGAGTAAAAAAGTCTGCAAAACGCTGGTTGAAGTGGTTTACGAGGGGCTGAATTTTGTAGAGCCGATCGTATTCAGGGTCTCCATGAGGACGACAGAGTTCATTGTTGTTGAAGTGCATGAACCGCAAAATCTGCTCGTATCGTGCCCTGGTCGTGGAGGCAGAGAACAAGGGCATATGGTGAATTGGATCAGTGGACCAATATGACCGCAACTAACTCTTTTTGGTTATGCCCATGTTGAGGGTAAGGCCCAGAAAGATCTTAAATTCGGAGACTGTAATTGGTCTCCAATCTCTGGCAAGGGAGGACTGGGGAATAGTGGCGATGTGCTGACCAGCGTATAAATTGCTTTGGTCCACAATAGATCTATAGAGATCTTCGGTGAAAAACAGCGAATAAAAATCCAGTGGCGTAAAATCAACTGTTTCCACCTGAATTCCGGGTTGGCCAGTGAATGGGGGAAGTACGGGTGCTGCAGAAGTGGTGGGTTCCCAATTCGGATTGGGGAATGCAGCAGGAAGGGCACTATGGGCACGACGGGCCTGTGTTCGTCTTCTTGTTGGCAGCGGGAAACTACTTGTGCTTGCCACCTTGCCAGCTTGAACTGCACTTATGGGACTCGCCACGTCACCACGTTATACTGTAGTGCTTGATGTACGACCAGGGTGTACTAGGCCGCTGGTGCTTGCCAGTTCACCAGAAGGAAAAGCGGCGCTAGTACTGCTCTGCTCCATACGAGGGACCAGCGGTTCTTGCACATCAAGGACAGTAGAAGAAGTTTGGGGTCGGGTACGCCTGACCTTGGAAGGGACCACAACTCCGTCGTCAGAGCTATCTGTCATGGAGCCGCTGTCCTCTACAGGATCGTATTCTGAGCCTGAATCTGACAGATGAGTGACTTCCTCTTCACTATCTGTCATGCTCAGAAACGTGTAGGCCTCTTCACTAGTGTACCTTCGATTTGCCATTTTGGGCTCTAAATTTAGGGGTACACTAGTGAGACTCACAGGCAAAAAAGCTCCCGACTGTTAGCAACTGATTCAAAACGCTACCAAAAAACTGTTAGCGATCGCAGTGATCAGGCCTGACTCTGCAAACTCTGCAGTTATGTGTGCTTAGTGTTTTGTAAGTGTCAGTGATCGACTGATACTGCACTTGGGTGGGCTGGGCAGGGCTGGGCCGAGGGGCAAAACGCAGGTGCTAGCAGGTACCTGGGCTGATCCCGCTAACACTGTGTTTATGGGAACCCTAAACTGCTGGGGACGCTAGTATAGATCTGATCGGATCAGATATTAATCCGTTCAGATACTATAGCACTAAGGGAGGTATATGCTGCGTGCGTGGGTGTTAGCGGTACTGGCGCTAACCTGACGCTGCCTGGGGCGACCCAGACCTTATCTGAACCTAAAAACGTAACTTATATCACCGCCGGGTAATTAGGGGGTTAAACCTTTATTAGGTAATAAACGGCGGGTGCGCTAAAACTATAATAAACTATAATAAACAAACTAACCAGCGTCACCCGTAACAGTTATACGGTGATCACTGGTGAAAGGGTTAACTAGGGGGCAATCAGGGGGTTAAAACCTTTAGTAGGTAGTACATGGGGGTCCCTGTCGCTATAAAACGCTGACAGCGAACCTATATACTTACCTCCCTAACTAGCGTCACCTATGCATCATTCATGAGATCAAAGAGAAATAATCCAGAATTCAGTTTGTGATAACTCTGTGTGAATATGAGCAGCAAAACAACTTTGTTCTTCTAGCATTATAAAGAAGACAATTAATGCGCTGCATTCAACGATCGCAGAATTTGCATCATGAGGAATGTGCTAGCTACTATACGAACACAACTTTTACCAGACCGAGCGCTTCCGTGTCGTACTTGCTTCTGAGCATGCGTCGTTTTTTTGGCCGTCGGACTAGCATACAGACGAGCAGATTTCTGGATAGGTTCTGGGTCCGACGGAGTTACGGCGGAAAGATTTGAAGCATGTTCCAAATCTAAAGTCCGTCAGACTTTCGACAGAAAAAGTCAGCTGAAGGTCCGATGAAGCCCACACACGGCCGGATTGTCCGCCGGATTCGGTAAGTCGGACAAGTCCGGTCGAAGAGTCCACTCGTGTGTACGCGGCATAACCCTCCCCCCTTTCATTTCTCTGCTCAGTTATCTCTACTTTACCCTCTTCATTCTTCCCCTGCCCTCTACTTTTTTCCTCTCCATTCCTCCTCTCTTCTCTCTCCATTTTTTCTCCCCCCCCGCCCTCTCCATTCCTCCCCCTCCACTTTCTATTCCTCCTCTTCTCACCACTCTATTTCTCTTCTCTCCCCTCTCCATTCCCCCTCTCTACCCTCTCCATTTCTCCTCACCCCCTCTCTATTTCTCCTCACCCCCCTCCATTCCTCCCCTCTCCATTCCTCCTCTCCCCTCTCTCCCAATCTTCTCTCCTTTCAATTCCTCCCCTTCCCTCCTTTCCACACTTCCTCTGTGTCCTTTCTATTCCTCCTTTCTCCCCTCTCTATACCTTATCTCTCCCCTCCCCATCCTTCCTTTTCTCTTCTCTTTCTCCATGTCTTCTCTGCCCTCTCCATTCTTCCTCTATTCTGTCCATTCCTCCACTCTGCTCTCTCTATTCCTTCTCCTTACCTCTCTGTTCCTGCCGTCTGCCCTCCCATTCCTTCTCTTCCACCTTTCCATGTCTCCTCTCTCTCATCTTCACTGCACTGCTCACCCCTCCCAATTCTTCCACTCTTCCATCTCCATTCCTCTTATGCTCTTTCCATTTTTACTCTTTGTCCTCTTCATTGCTCCTCTCCCCTCCCCCTACCTCTCCTTTCCATTCCTCCTCTCTTCCCTCTCCAATCTTCTTCTCCCACCTCTTAATTTCTCTTCTCTCCTCTCTCCATTTTTCCTCTCTCCTCTCTCCTTATTCCTCCTTTGTTCTCTCTATTCATCCTTTCTGCTCTCTCTTTCTTCTCTCTCCCTCTCTATTCCTCGCATCTGTCCTCTTCATTCCTTCTCTCTCACCTCTCCATTTCTCCTCTGTTCCCTCTTCACTTCTCTGCTCACCTAGCTCCACTCTCCCCTCTCCATTCTTCCCCTGCCCTCTATATTTCTCCTCTCTATTCCTCCTCTCTTCTCTCTCCATTTTTTCTCCCTCCCCTCTCCCCTTTCCAGTCCTACTCTCTGCCCTCTCCATTGCTTCCCTGTCCCCTTTCCATTCCTCCTCTCTCACCACTCCATTTCTTTTCTCTCACCTGTCCATTTCTCTTCTCTCCCCTCTCCATTCTTTCTCTCTCTATTCCTCCTTTGTTCTCTCCATTACTCCTTTCTGCTTTCTCCATTCCTTCTCCCTACCTCTCTATTTCTCCCCTCTGCCGTCTCCATTCCTTCTCTCTCACATCTCCATTTCTCCTCTCTTCCCTCTATATTTCTCTGCTCACCTATCTTCATTACTCCACTTTCCCCTCACCATTTTTCCCCTGTCCTCTACTTTCCTCCTGTCACGTACCTGGTGGGCGAGCCTGACGTGTAGAGGAAGGCCTCTCGTACAGCTCCGGCTCGAGAGCCCCTGGTAGTGAGACAGCAGGCTCAGGAGCACGGTGGGGTAAGAGTGCCTATGATCAGTCCAGAAGTCTGTGACAGCGAAAGCCAGGAACTTGCAGCAGGAAGCTGGAACACAGCAGGTAGCAGGCAGGAGAGGTGGCAGATGGCTGGCAGACTTGGCAGGAGGTGGGTGAAGATGCACCACTGGACGCAGGAGCTTGCAGCAGGCTGGACAGCCAGAAGCAGGGTCAGACGAATCAGGTAGGCAGCAGACAGGCAGATCAGGCAGACGTGCCAGGCAGAAGCGTAGTCGGGTCACAGGCAGGTTTTGGCGACAGACAGGCAAATCAGGCATAGACAGCAGGCAGAGGTGTAGTCGGGTCACAAGCAGGTTCGGCAACAGGTGCTAGGTAACAGGAACTGGAGACAGAGAATAGTTTGTGGAAAGCCAAGGGGTCAGAGCAGGAAGCAGGCAGCGGTAGTAGGGAACAAGCCGGATCGGTAGCAGAGTCAAGCAGACAGGAATCAGGATTCAGGTAATGCTGTAGACCAAGCAGCAACCAGCCAGTGTTGAAGCTCCGTTTAAATAGACCGACTGGCGCCAGTTCTGGTAACAGGTGCGCGCGCGCCAACGTGCGGTCCCGTTCGCACGCGCGCATGCGCATCAGCAGAAGCGCCCACAGTCATTCTGGACATTCTTGGTTGGCGCTTGCGCACAGGTATGTGCCTGGAAACAACAGTAGTCCTTTGCAGACGTCTTCCCTGACATCTCCTCTCTTCTCTTTCCATTTTTTCTCCCTCCCCTCTACATTCCCCCTCTCCCCTTTCTATCCCTCCTGTCTCACCTCTCCATTTTTTTTCTCTCACCTCTCCATTTCTCCTTTTACCTCTTTCTAGTTCTCCTCTCCCCCTCCTCTCTATTCCTCCTCTCTCACCTCTCCATTCTTCCTCTGTCCATTCTCCAGTCCTCTCTCTTCCCTCTCAATTCTTTCTCTCTCTCTTCTGCATTCCTTCTCTCTCCCTTTCTAGTTCAGCTCTATTCCCTCCCTTCCCTCCTTTATCAACACTACATTCCTCCTCTTTCACTTTTCCATTCTTTCTCTCTTTCCTCTCCATTCCTGTTCTCTCCACTCTCCGTTCCTCTTCTCTCACCTCTTTACTCCTCCTCTCTCTCTTCTCCATTTCTGCTCTTGTCCTTTATAATTGCTCCTCTCTCCTCTCTCCTTCAGTGTCTCCATTTCTCCTCTCTCCACTGTCATCCTTCCTCTTTTTCTTGTCTTTCCACCCCTACTCCACGTTCACTTCTTCTCCTTCCTTATTCCTTCTTCCACCCCTCTACATTTCTCTTTTCTCCCCTCTATTTCCTCTTCAGCTCCCCTCTGCCCCCTCCACATATCCTCTTTAGGTCACAGTCAAACACAGACCACTTGAACTCAATGGTCACAGTGATGATTTACAGATTTGAATGCAAAACATAAATAATTCAAACTTTCTGCAAAGTCGGTAATTTTAAAGAAGTGATCAATCCTATTATGGGGAGTCTCGGTAGGTTCAGTATGGCCAGCAGTACACTATTGACAAATCTCTTTGGGCTGTATTTTTCTGGAGCTCATTGATATTACCCGTGTGAAAAGAAAATGTCCAAATTCCCTGCGCCAAATGATTTCCAGTTATCAGGGGTTAAAAAATTAAAATAATCTAATTGGTTGTCATGGACAACACAGATACATTCTTTACTCTGAATAATGTTCATAGCAAAACAATATATCTCCTTGTATTTTTCCTTTTCTGATGGAAGAGTGGCGCAGGCCACACTTTCTCTCTTTTTTTTTCTTTTTCTTCATTATATTTAAATAAACACAATTTTATTCGGGATTTTGATGCATCCTAGCAGGCATATCTTTCATAGTTTACGAAATATAACCTAGTTGTTATTGCCTTTTTTCATGCCTTTTTTCATGCCTTTTTCTCAACTTTCTTATATTAGACGTTCACTATTGCCGCTAAGCATATCACAGTCCGTAAAAAACAGGGTTTTTTTTTGGTCATATTTTGTGAAAGAATCTGTTATGTTTATTATTTGTACAATTCAAATGGTACTCCCTTGAGATTTATACCAGCTTAGTTATGTTATATAATGTGGCAAGAGGAGTTGTCTTCCTCCACACCTATATGATATTTTCTTATATACTGGTTCTATTTTTTTGTTGTTTTTGTAATCTTTGATACAATCTAATAAAAAATATATTGCTTAAAAAAAAAAAGAGTGGCACACTCTAATCATCTCCAACCATTCTGAACAAATATTTGTACAAAAGAGAAAAAACTTTGCTCTCAGTCAGTTGACAGAGCACAAAATAGCAAACTGTCCAGGGTGAACTGTAGGGTACACAGAGTGCCAGCAAGCCCGCTGTCCCCCCTTAGAGATGAGCCAGGCAATGACTATTACCACAGTATCGGACTGTATTTATGTATGCTGATCCATCTGTCATTATGACGCAGCGCAGCCCACTTCTTACCAAAGTTTACCCCAACGCACACTAATGCATGGCACCCCATGCGGTTCATTGCAGTGCCAATCATTTAGGCCCAATCACATCTGCGGGGGTTTTAATATGGTGCCATAATGCACACCTATTAACACACGTTGTGCTGCACATTAATTTGCACTGCACCAAGGCAGCCCATTCAATAGGATGTCAACGCACTACAATGGTTTAGAAAACACACCTGCACTATTTTTCCCAAGGCAACTATTTAGTGGCTGTGTGGTCTTGGGTTAGTTGTGTCACCTTCAAGTTCTGTTTAAGTATATTGAGCTTTGACTGAAAATTGGCATTGTTTTTGGCGTAATAAACTAACCCTGCCAAAAGGTTTTGGCTTTAGATACACCTACTATATACCTAACACCAGCCCAAAACTTCAGACAAAATGTGTACTTTTATACCAAAAAAGAATCATAAATATGGCAATAAATAATATCAGATTCTGGGGAGAAAATCTTTGCTCCTTCTTGTTTCAAATTGTACCATTCTTCCTGGTATGACATCACATCCGGTCCTCGCTCCTACAGGCTCTGCCCTTCTGTCACTGGGGTGTAGCCAGTAGGAACAAGGACCGGGCGTGATGTCATACCAGGAAGAATGGTACCCCCATTAATGCTTGATGGTTTTTTATTTATGTAAGCAGTATTTTAGAGTAGAATAAAGTGATTTTTTGATATATTACACTAATGGGCCACCCTCTTTGTCCCCACATATAATATGGGCGTCCAACAGCGCGTGGGCAAAATGCTCTTAAAGTGACCATAACCCCATTACAGAGGAGGAACATCTGAATGGATAAGAGTACCCTAGTGAGTGGGAGGCTATAGATGGTTAAAAATTTGTTTGGTTTAGCAGGGACTGGTTGAATTTCTATCCACCAATGGCCGTTCCTGTTCTTAAGAAGTCAATCTATCGGTCGACTTCTCATGAAGAGAAGAACAGAGGGGCGCCAGACTAAGTGCAGCATTAAAATCAATGGTTTAATTACAGGTTAGGACAAGTGGCAACTCACGAAAGGGATGAATGATACAGGCACACATCATGGTAGCAGTCAGTCTCAGGACCTCACTGGAACGTCTTGATAGTATGGCAGCAACGAGCAGCTGCTGTGTAAGCAGATGGTAGTAGGAAGTGGCCAATCGTCACCGTTACCAGCGTGGAACCCAAGATGGGGCCAGACCGGACGTGTCATCACTATGGAGGCCGTGCTGACGTGCAAGGAGGCGGTAATGCGTTTTAAAGCTTCTGATAACAGAAAAAGCGACCTACTCTCCTAGGAAAGAGGAAAAAAGCCGTGCCACATCCAATAAGTCAATATCATAAAACAGCGGGTTCCCCTAAATGGACTTTCCCGGCACTTGCACAAAAGTAAAAGATGTAGAGAGGTATAAACAAAAATGCAGTATAAAAGAATATTTTTATTTAGTAAAGAGATACATTTGTTAAAAACAATGTGGATATCCTAGGTAGCATAGTATTAATACATAATAAACATAATATACATCAAACAGTAAGCAATGATGGGGTATACAGAGAGACTCTTTTTAAGCCCGACGCGTTTCGGGGTGCTTAATATTTTTGCGGTCCTTCTTCAGGGGCATGATTGAAAAGAGGGGTTCATCTAGATTAATTGAAAAAAGTAGTGCATAAATCAAATGTTGTAAAGAACTACCACTGGATAGCTATTTGAAAGGTTAAATGATCACTTGATCACCTACCTGGGAAAAGTTTTTTCATTGGTTACTCTGAAAAAGGGGTTTTTTAGAAGACCACATGAAAAGGTGAGGTGGGATGGTGGGCAGTTGTCATGTAGTGGGTACGAGTGCTGTTCTTGGGCGGTTAAAGCTAGATGTTAATGAGCAGCAGTCTCCACGAAAGGATATGCAGGTTCGCCTATCCTGCCCAACCCGGGCGCGCATAGGCCAAAGCGATATAATGGGGTCGAGAGAGGCACCCCTTTTTAAGGCACCCCCAGTATATCGCTTTGGCCTATGCGCGCCCGGGTTGGGCAGGATAGGCGAACCTGCACATCCTTTCGTGGAGACTGCTGCTCATTAACATCTAGCTTTAACCGCCCAAGAACAGCACTCGTACCCACTACATGACAACTGCCCACCATCGCACCTCGCCTTTTTATGTGGTCTTCTAAAAAAACCCTTTTTCAGAGTAACCAATGAAAAAACTTTTCCCAGGTAGGTGATCAAGTGATCATTTAACCTTTCAAATAGCTATCCAGTGGTAGTTCTTTACAACATTTGATTTATGCACTACTTTTTTCAATTAATCTAGATGAACCCCTCTTTTCAATCATGCCCCTGAAGAAGGACCGCAAAAATATTAAGCACCCCGAAACGCGTCGGGCTTGAAAAGAGTCTCTCTGTATACAGCATCATTGCTTACTGTTTGATGTATATTATGTTTATTATGTATTACTACTATACTACCTAGGATATCCACATTGTTTTTAACAATTGTATCTCTTTACTAAATAAAAATATTCTTTTATACTGCATTTTTGTTTATACCTCTCTACATCTTTTACTTTTGTGCAAGTGCCGGGAAAGTCCATTTAGGGGAACCCGCTGTTTTATGATATTGACTTATTGGATGTGGCACGGCTTTTTTCCTCTTTCCTAGGAGAGTAGGTCGCTTTTTCTGTTATCAGAAGCTTTAATATTATAATAATAGCTTTAATTTAATGATATTTTAACGCTTCTGCTTCTTTCTCAAAGGTCTGCGAAAGAAGCGGAAGCTTTGAAACACGTTATCGCCCACTTGCACACCATCACGCTCTCCGTAGTGACGTCACGTCCTGTATGGCACCATATTGCGTTCTACACTGGTTACGGCAGCGATCATCCTACTATCATCTGTTTACACAGCCACTGCTCAATGCTGCCTGTGACAGGTGTCACTTTGGGTGGGGGGCTTGTGGAACCCAGCTTACCTTAGAGAGATCTGGAAACTCCAGCTCCCCCAGCCCCTCCTATGTATAAGTCATCCTGTGTCTATTAGGGGCACAGGGTGACCGAGAACCCCAGTCAGGTCTGCACTAACCAGACTCACTGTACAATCACACCGAACTCAGCATTTCCTTTTACCCCTGTTATTGGCTTGTTGGAAAAGCTTTGTTCAAACAGTGCTGCAGCACTAATCAGTGTATTCTGACAGCAGAGAAATCCCTGCTGTCAGAATACAGCAGCAAAGTGGTGAGGATTCCTCTATCTACCTCGTATGCCCAGTTTAGCAAGATTAGCAAGATTCCTGGCAGTTACACTAGGCTAGCAGTGGCTCTTTGGAGCAGGGCCCCAATGGAGGATCCTCTGGTGGGTCGGTCAAAGCTTGCACACATGCCATGTGATAATCTTCTGGATGCCACTGAATATACATTGTGTGCCCTTCCTTGAGCGACTACCTTAGGTTGCCTATTAGTATTATAGTTTATCCCGGGCAGTCATGTGGGTCATAAACAGCTGATATTGCAAACAGAGATTTTTCAACATCCATAGGAGCTGGTGCCAGTCCACAAAGGAGATCACAATGTATCCCAACGGTGGTTCAGGGTTAGTGGTAAGGTAGATAACCCACTAAACAACAATTCCTTTCAGAATTCTTTGTCCAGTAGATGATGCTATCTGTTTCGATGTCATCTGAAAGTATATTGATGGATTTTTACATTGCATTATGAATGACTGGCAGAGGAAACCTTACTGTGTCTAATATAATATTTTTCTTCTGCCCTCAGGATTATCTGGGTGCTTGTATTGTTCTAACGGCAGCCATCACCTCCATTACCTCGGAAACAATGAACGCTGGAGTTGTGGGTTTGGGCCTCACCTACGCACTGACGGTTTGTATATGGTGGTTCTGCAATTTATACAGGAACACTTAGCCAGTATATGGGGTAAAGTTGATTTGCCCTATGATGTCTCTCCTCTGTAGGTGACCAATTACCTGAACTGGGTGGTGAGGAATTTGGCAGACCTAGAGGTCCAAATCGGAGCAGTGAAGAAGGTGAACAGTTTCCTGAATATTGAGTCGGAGTGTTACGAGGGATCTATGGGTAAGATGTATCTCCTGTTATTCCAGAGCATACCAAATGTTGTTATTTGCACATTCCATATTTAATAAATCATTTAATAAATCATTTCTAAAACTGGAGAGTGAAAAATCGTGTTCAGCACTGTATAGAGACCAATCAGCTTCCAGGTTTTTTGTCAAAGCTTAATTGAACAAGCTGAAGTTAGAAGGTGATTGGCTACCATGCACAGTTGCACCAGATTTTGCACTCTCCAATTTTAATAAAACAACTTCACTGTTTGTAGTCAGTGGTGTATTTAGGTTTTGTGCTGCCCTAAGCCTGACTAAACTTATGCACCCCCCTAATTTAAATAGGACCCATCTCCTTCCTGCCGAGGCCACACCCCTTCCAGTTTAAGGTGCTCAAAAAAAATTTTTTCTTGGGGGGGGGGGGGGGGGAGGGGGGCACAAACAAACTAAAAAATTCAGAAAAAAAGACATAAATTGCAGCCTCACTGTGCCCCATCAAACGCAGCCACTGTTTCATCAAAAGCAGCCACTGTGCCCATCAATTGTAGCCACTGTGTCATCAAACGCAGCCACTTTGCCCATCAAATACTGCCACTGTGCCCATCAATTGTAGCCATTGTGCCCATCAATTGTAGCCACTGTGCCATCAAACGCAGCCACTGTGCCCATCAACTGCAGCCACTGTGCCCTCAAACGCAGCCACTGTGCCCCATCAATTGCAGCCACTGTGCCCCATCAAACGCAGCCACTGTGCCCCATCAAACGCAGCCACTGTGCCCCATCAAACGCAGCCACTGTGCCCTCAAACGCAGCCACTGTGCCCTCAAACGCAGCCACTGTTCCCATCAACTGCAGCCACTGTGCCCTCAAACGCAGCCACTGTGCCCTATCAAACGCAGCCACTGTGCCCTATCAAACGCAGCCACTGTGCCCTATCAAACGCAGCCACTGTGCCCTATCAAACGCAGCCACTGTGCCCTATCAAACGCAGCCACTGTGCCCCATCAAACGCAGCCACTGTGCCCCATCAAACGCAGCCACTGTGCCCCATCAAACGCAGCCACTGTGCCCTCAAACGCAGCCACTGTACCCATCAAATGCTGCCACTGTGCCCATCAGTTGTAGCCACTGTGCCCATCAACTGCAGCCACTGTGCCCATCAACTGCAGCCACTGTGCCCTCAAACACAGCCACTGTGCCCATCAATTGCAGCCACTGTGCCATCAAACGCAGCCACTGTGCCCTATCAAACGCAGCCACTGTGCCCTATAAAATGCAGCCACTGCCCTCAATTGCAGCCACTGTGCCCATCAAATGCTGCCACTGTGCCCATCAATTGTAGCCACTGTGCGCTCAAACGAAGTCACTGTGCCCATCAAATGCTGCCACTGTGCCCATCAATTGTAGCCACTGTGTCCATCAATTGTAGCCACTGTGCCCTCAAACGCAGTCAATGTGCCCATCAAATGCTGCCACTGTGCCAATTAATTGTAGCCACTGTGCCCATCAGTTGTAGCCACTGTGCCATCAAATGCCAACACTGTGCCCCATCAATTGCAGCCACTGTGCCCTATCAAACGCAGCCACTGTGCCCTATCAAACACAGCCACTGTGCCCCATCAAACGCAGCCACTGTGCCCCATCAAACGCAGCCACTGTGCCCTCAAACGCAGCCACTGTGCCCTCAAACGCAGCCACTGTTCCCTCAAACGCAGCCACTGTGCCCTCAAACGCAGCCACTGTGCCCTATCAAACGCAGCCACTGTGCCCTATCAAACGCAGCCACTGTGCCCTATCAAACGCAGCCACTGTGCCCTATCAAACGCAGCCACTGTGCCCTATCAAACGCAGCCACTGTGCCCTATCAAACGCAGCCACTGTGCCCTATCAAACGCAGCCACTGTGCCCTATCAAACGCAGCCACTGTGCCCCATCAAACGCAGCCACTGTGCCCTCAAACGCAGCCACTGTACCCATCAAATGCTGCCACTGTGCCCATCAGTTGTAGCCACTGTGCCCATCAACTGCAGCCACTGTGCCCATCAACTGCAGCCACTGTGCCCTCAAACACAGCCACTGTGCCCATCAATTGCAGCCACTGTGCCATCAAACGCAGCCACTGTGCCCTATCAAACGCAGCCACTGTGCCCTATCAAATGCAGCCACTGCCCTCAATTGCAGCCACTGTGCCCATCAAATGCTGCCACTGTGCCCATCAATTGTAGCCACTGTGCGCTCAAACGAAGTCACTGTGCCCATCAAATGCTGCCACTGTGCCCATCAATTGTAGCCACTGTGTCCATCAATTGTAGCCACTGTGCCCATCAAATGCTGCCACTGTGCCCATCAAATGCTGCCACTGTGCCCATCAATTGTAGCCACTGTGCCCATCAGTTGTAGCCACTGTGCCATCAAATGCCAACACTGTGCCCATAACACCAATATAATTTATTAAATAATTTTACCTGCTGTCCTGGGGGTTTCTCTTGTGCCCCTCTCTCTCTTTCTCCTTCCTCCTGACATCACTGCCAGACCCCGCCCCAGTGCCGAGAAGAAGATTCAAGGAAAGCAGTGCGGAGGAGGGTAGGCGGAGCAGAAGGCTCCACCTCCATCAGTCACCGGCCGCTTATGAGGGCGTGAGTCACACGCCGCCCCCCCCCCGCATGAGAGAAAGTCCCCACCCGTCTTCCCGATTCCCAGCTCCCGCAGCTGCCCCCCGCACACATGCAGCCCACGGCGGCTGCCTTGCTGTAGTGGCGCCGCTGTGTATGGGTGTGATTGGCAGAGGGTGGAGGGACATGACACGCCCCTCCACCCTCTGCCAAGCATGCCCATACACAGCGGCGCCACTACAGCAAGGCGGCCGCCGTGGGCTGCATGGGTGCGGGGGCGGCCGCGGGAGCTGGCAATCGAGTGGGGGGACTTTCTCTCATGCGGGGGGGCGGCTTTTTTTGCCGCCCCCCGCAAAGTGCCGCCCTAGGCCTAGCCTTGTCGGTCTAGACCAAAACACAGCCCTGTTTGTAGTATTGTTCACAAAACTGTTGTTGTCATAGATCTTGTTTTTTGTGTTTTTGTTAGATTTGAACTCTAGGCATAAAAGACAATTATATATTAAAGATAATTAAATACAACTAGGATAAGTAATTCAATTTGATTGGATTTCAGCTGCCTGCACTCAGGTTGGGAAAGAAGGGGTACCACTAAGGGCCCATAAGGTTTCTTGCATTTACGTGTGCTTATAGGTTGAGAGCAGGGAGATTACCTCATTAGTCTGTTGCTGCTCTTTCATTATCCAATCACCAATTGAGGGTGGGGCAGTGACCAAGCTGTGTTTTTAAACTACAGTAGAGAAAAGTCAGGTCAGCAGACTGGCTGTCTAAGACCCCATACACACTATTAGATTTTCTGCAAATTTTTTCTTCAGATTTACCAAAACCATATAATATGAGGTCAAACCTTAAGAGTTTCAATTTGTATGCAATCAGGCAGGCCCTTGCACTACATGGTTTTGGTAAATCTGAAGACAAAAATCTGCAGTGTATGGGGCTTAAGGCTGCATTCACACTTCAGCGTTTTGAATCACGGGCAGTTTTGCCTAGAATCTGCCCACAATTTGAAAGCGCCGATGTGTGAATGACAAATCGTGGGACTCGAATTTGAGGTGCCATTCATTTGAATGACACCTTAAATAGTGGCGCGGGTCTGCAGCGATTGTGGCACGATAAATCGCGCTGCAATCTCGGACACCCGCATCACCAGAAGCATGTCGCCCAAAAGAAGCTCTTGAACTCTTTTTGGACGACATGCTTCCCGCGATGCGTGTTTCTGTGATTACAGCACGATTTATTGTGCGACAATCGCTGCAGACCCGCGCCGCGATTTGAGGTGTCATTCAGATGAATGGCATCTCACATGCGAGTCCCGCGATTTGTCATTCACACTTTCAAATCGCGGGCAGCTTTTCACACTTCAGCGTTTTTTCAAAACGCTGAAGTGTGAATGTAGCCTTAGGTCCCAGGAGAGAAATACAAATCTTTTGGCAGGTAAAATGGCTACATTTAACCCTTTGCCTGGAGTTCAGCTTTAAAAAAGAAACAGCTTAAATTCTGTACAGTATAATGTTATTTTCTAGAGTACAATACCAAGGGACCCAAGACATTGTTTAGTATAGGACCCTGTGATTTTCAAAGGTGGCCCTAACAAGAGGATGCAGGGTGCCAATAGGAGCCATTCTGAGCTTGTGAGATTGAATTGTATTTCATGCATGATACCGATAACACCACTTTGTTCCCAAAATTTCAGATCCACAACAAGTGCCAGATGATTGGCCAAAGACCGGAGAAATTCAAATTAGTGATCTGTGCGTACGCTATGAGAACAACCTGAAGCCAGTCCTGAAGCATGTCAAAGCTTACATTAAACCGGGACAGAAGGTATGAATATTGTGAATAAGAGGAAGTAATTGTCATTCTTCTCTTCAGGTCTGACTTATTCATCGGAAGCCAGCTCTGCTGACTACACTAATGTCATCTTGGGGTTTGTCACACCACCCCGATCTGATATTTCAGAGGTTGGTGGAGAATTGAGTGTTCTAATGGGTTCTTCTGTGCCATCTTTGCTCAGGCATCATTCAGGGACACCAAATATTTCATGGACTGAGATGCTGGCACAGACATGACACAACCATGTAAATCCTGGTACCTGTGTAGCTTTTGGCCCCTTTCACACAACAAGCCCGCTCGGATCCGCCTGTCCGTTTTTTCAGGCAGATCTGAGCGGGCCATCCATTGACTCCTATAGGAAGGCGGATGTCAGCTGACATCCGTCTGCCAGCCGATCCGCTAAAATCAGACCTATGGCGATACGTTCAGCCATCCGTCAATCGGATCGGATGAGATCTAAAGAAAACGGACATAATGTCCGTTTTCGTCCGATCTCCCCATAGGAGTCAGCAGGGCTCTGACAGGCCCCTCCTTGCTCAGTGAGCAGAGACAGACCTGTCATCCACCAGCTCAGCGGAGATCAACCGAGCGATCCGCCCTGTGTGGAAGGGGACAAATGTCTAACACAGATCAGCCCCTGCTGCAACTTCTCACCTTGTGACTTGCTACAAAGTTACAATGTTGCAGTGTGATCACTGGAGAAGAGGTGACTGAGGAGAGGCTTTCTACGGCCTGCAGCAGACTGATTTCATCATCTCAGCCTAGGCAAAGTTGTTGACTGAAGCTCAAGGTCAGCTTTATTTGATGGAAGGTGGAGGTATTCTGAAAAATACTATTGCTGGATATTGTGAAATGTCAGGACTTTTTAAGCAAAGGATAATTCGTATAAATAAAGAAGAACAATATCAGCAACAACAATGGTAATAATTCCTTAATTGCATTTTTTCAGGTGGGGATTTGCGGTCGGACGGGCAGCGGTAAATCCTCTCTCTCTTTGGCGTTCTTCCGAATGGTGGACATATTTGACGGTTGGTATTTCTACCCATAGTCCTTCTGTGAGTCTAAAGCTTCTCCTGTGCTGGGGATCAGGGAAGCTCATTATAATTCTCATAAAACAGCGATTATACACAGATTTGGGTTTTATAATACACAGCAGAAGAGACGTGAATGTAAAAGTTTTGCTGGCGGTTGTCTATACTAAGACGGTCTCTGCAGGAATGTGACGTCTGTTCATTCAAACCGAATGTCATAACATGACGAGATTAATGTCCGCTGCTGAGAGGTTTGCAGGTTGGAGCGTGACATTTTTACGGGAATCATACCTTTGAAGCATGAAATATGGCATGTGTATGGAGAGACCTTTTCCAGCAGGGTACCTCTGTGTGTGCCTGATGGCGTGAGCTAATAATCGCCCTTAAATGATCACGGAAATAAAATCCTCCTCATAAATTTTATGTGTAAACCTGGCTTGTTCTTCAGCAGTTTGGAGTAAGGCTGTAGGGATGAGCAAAATTTAGACTTTTCATTTTCAGGATTTCTGACAAAAATTAGATTTTAGTGAGATTTTACTATTTTGGTGAAATGCATTGGAGTTAAAGTGATACTAAACGTTCATTTTTTTACCTTTAAAATAAAAATGTAATACTTACCGTACCTGCTCTGTACAATGGTTTTATATGAGAACAGCCCTGATCCTCCTCTTCTCGGGTCCCCCGCCGACGCTCCCGGCATTCAACCCCCCCCCCCCCGCTGAGTGCCCCCATAGCATGCCACTTGCTATGGGGGCACTAGTGTGTGCTTGCTCCTAAGCCGACTCTATGTGTCCATAAGGCACACAGAGCATGGCTCAGCCCCACCTCCGTTCCCTCCTCACAGACTGTGATTGACAGCAGCAGGAGCCAATGGCTCTGCTGATGTATCTTAGCCAATGAGCACTTAACCACTAGCAGTGTGACCACACTGTCAATGACAACTCAAGGTCACATAGCAGGTCACATAGCAATAATCAGGTGTCAGTAGGATGGGCACCCGATTACATGATCACTGTGACAGCCATGTCTCTTGCTAAGCGCTATGGAAGCTTATGGATGATTTTTTTCTGGCAGGGAAAATTGTTATTGATGGAATTGATATTTCAAAGATCCCCCTGCACACGCTTCGCTCCAGACTGTCCATCATTCTGCAGGACCCCGTCTTATTCAGCGGATCAATACGGTGAGTCTCATTGTGTGACCTGTCCTAAAGAGGACAATCCAAAAATGTCCCAATCAGTAAAAAAAGCCTTAAATTGATTCAACAATTTAGGTTAAGAACAGAGGTTTTTGTTGGGTTTATTTGGAAATGCATTCAGTATAGAGTCACACTGCTGTGCAAAGGCAGCACTGCAGAGTACACTTCCTAATGCTGCGTACACACGGGCGGACTTTTTGACCGGACTGGTCCGACGGTCTTTCTGACGGACATTCCGAAGGACTTCCGACGGACTTTCCGACGAACAGACTTGCCTACACATGATCAACCAAAGTCCGACGGATTCGTACGTGATGACGTACGACCGGACTAAAATAGGGAAGTTGATAGCCAGTAGCCAATAGCTGCCCTAGCGTCAGTTTTTGTCCGTCGGACTAGCATACAGACGAGCAGATTTTTCGACCGGACTTGAGTCCGTCGGAAAGATTTGTAACATGTTTTATTTCTAGGTCCGTCTGACTTTTGGGAAAAAAAAGTCCGCTGCTGCCCACACACGATCGAATTGTCCGACGGAGTCCAGTCCGCCGGACCAAGTCTGCCGGAAAGTCCGCTTGTGTGTATGCGGCATTACTCTAAACTGTCTGAGATACCCTTGGAGGCATACCTTGAAAATAGCCCCTTGTAGATACAACAACTCACCAGAAACCCAACATTGCTTGAGGCAGCTGAGGATCCCCAGTACCTGATATTTTAAAACTTGTTTTACTTTCCTATATGTCTAAATCTAAGGACAAAGGATACCCAGGGTACTACAGGTTATCTAACAAGAAAGATGCTGCCTGCTTTGAAACTGGCTTTGAATGTAACCTTGATTGGAGCTCTGGGTTGAAAGGGATGGGCTACTGTAGTCAGTGCTCATTTACTTGACTCAACCTGAGCTGTTGAGCTCTGTAAAGATCAAGCAGCAGGAGGTGAGGAGACAGAGGAAATTATGGTTCTAAGGTATTTAATATACAATGTTTTATTAACCCTATCATAAAAAAAGAGATTTATTTTTTATTTTTATGTTTTATCCATGACCATAATCTGAAAAATTAAATATGCTAAAAACTACAATACATTTCCTTTAAACTGATACCGCAATTAAAAAAAGATAATATTACTGACATTCTCTATAAACCATAATGTACGACCTTTTCAAAAATCCTTCACAGTGTTTTCTTTTTGTTTCGTATTTTGCCAGGGGCAGCATTCTTATAAATGCCCCACTGGAGTTGGTGATATGATGATGTCATTGTACAGAAGGGCAAGTTGGCTTATGAAAGGCCTTCTTGGGCTCTAAAGATCGAGGCTTGGGGTGGAAATGTCAAATAGACATACCCTTGACTCTAAATTCCACCAAACCGTGCACGTGTTCTGTTTCTACTTTAATGTCAAGGTCTCAACAGAAATTGAGGAAAAGGAAGGGGGGGCAAATACTTTTTTACATCACCATAAAAGTTTGCTTTTTGTAATTAAAATTGAGTTATAACATTAAATGAGAAGTATGGGATTTTTTTTTTACTTGAATCATATTTACCTAGGAGGATGCAGCATCGGTCTGATGCTGCATCTTTCCCTCACCAGCTCTAACACTGAGAACCGAGCGATCAAAACACAGCCAATCGCTCGGCTCTCAGAGCTCCATGAGCAGAGAGCTCAAAAAACAACTGGTTTGTGTTTTTAAATATACATCATCTGTGAGCAGAGAGCTGCTGACGATCAGCCAACAGCTCCCTGCTCTGCCCCCCCCTCCTGTGCTCACTGGAGCGCTGGGCTGTGGAGGGGGCGGGAGTGACTGGCTCAAGCTCTCAGCGGCTCGCTAAGAGGCTGAGCTGGGTGCCAGTCCAGGCATGTGGGCAGATCCCAACCATATGGCTGCGATGTTTCCCGAGCCTAGACTGGCTCTGTAAAGTCAGCTGACAGTCAGATTTAGCCCGCTGTCTGCTGAAAACGGGTCACAGAAATGCAGAACAAACGCTCTCCTGTGATCCACCGGAGAAGTACAGCCATCAAAGCTTTGGCTGTACTTCTCCTTTAAGATTCTTCTCCCTTCCCATGTTCTCTGATACATTCCAAACCCTGAACACAACATTAATATTTTTGCAGTTGTGATTTATATCCCCTGTAAATGCTCACGATCTGTCACGTTGGCTCTCAGCACCTGAACATCTGTGCAAACAATACGGCAGAAATGTTACAGCTTACGTCACCATCCCACCACAACAATGTGACCGATGTCAATGCTTGTGTTTTCTCGCACAGACTGAACCTGGACCCCGAGTGTACATGTACAGACGACCGGCTCTGGGAGGCCCTGGAAATCGCTCAGCTAAAGAACCTTGTGAAATCTCTGCCAGGAGGTCTAGGTATGTGTCAGGCCACAGCTGGGGGAGATGTGTCATGTGCGGTCCGGCCTGCTCTGTTTACCATTTAAAGAAATGCTGGAAGACAAGGAACAGGCGGCCTGCGAGTGGAGAGAGGAGTGCCGTGTTTGTGCTGTGCATTGTCCAGATACCACTGTCACTGTCTGCCATATAATAGAAGCCACAGGAGGAAATACAGAAACACTACATGTAATAAATGAAACCGGTAGACCGCCATGTGCCTATAGCAGAACACACCCACTTCTTGGGGGGAATTTATCGCTAACACTTGTGTGAACATTTATTTAGAAATTATGTAACAAATGATTATTTTATTAAAAGAATAGGAGATGCATGAAAACATTTGTCACTCCATATGGTAGAAAGAACCACAGGAACGGTCTGTGAAACGTGTCAAGGAGACAAAACAGATATTTAATATTAAAACAAAGGCAGACTAGACAAAGGCATTCATCAAATAAGATTCTATGTGACCTTCTTATAAAGATTAAAGTGATACCCTATAGTGGGGGTCGGCAACCCGTCAATCATGATTTACGCTTCAGTCATGTCTCGCAGTGCTGACCTGCTGTCAGAACAACTTCTCCCCACAGCAGAGCTGCATGCAGAAGCAAACGGCTGTGCTGCGCAGCTAAATTTGCTCCTTCGATCCACCCCTCACATCCATCCTGCCCTTTTTCTTGGTCACAAACAGGTGCTCAGGATAAATGTGAGAGGTGGGTCAGTGGGAAAACAGAGCGCCAGAACAGGCAGGTGAAGTGCTGCAAGAGCCACTCATTAGGGAAGGGCAAAACAGTATTCTAAAAAAATGATGAATTACACATCAGGAGCAAATGAAAGGGGGATACTAGTAGCTGGGCACAGGGGACATGTCAGGATCTACAGTGGGTTATACATGTTAGCAGCCACTGTCTGAACTCTACACCATGTGCTTCTGACCTGTGTACTCTGCACTATGTGCTCCTGACCTGTGTACTCTTAACTACGTACTCCTGACCTATAGACTCTGCACTATGTACTTCTGACCTATAAACTCTGTACTATGTCCTCCTGTCCTGTAAGCTCTGCACGATGTACTCCTGACCTGTAAACTCTGTACTATGTCCTCCTGTCCTGTAAACTCTGCATGATGTACTCCTGACCTGTAAACTCTGTACTATGTCCTCCTGACCTGTAAACTTTGCACAATGTACTCCTGACCTGTAAACTTTGTACTATGTACTCCTGACCTGTAAACTCTGCACTATGTCCTCCTGACCTGTAATCTCTGCAGTCCTGACCTCTAAACTCTGTACTATGTCTTCCTGACCTGTAAACTCTGCACGATGTACTCCTGACCTGTAAACTCTGCACTATGGACTTCTGCACTATGTACTCCTGTAGTGGGTAAACTTCCACTGAGGACACTCCAGGATTCCATCACTTTAGAGGGATTTTCTCTCACTTCCTGTTTTGGCTGTTGAACAGGAATTAAATAGAATTTTCCCCAATAGAATACAGGTGGCAATAATAAACTTTACAAGGGGGTTATAACCCTCCCCTACTCTATCCAAAATAAAATATAAAGTTTTCCCTGTGGTTCTACTTATACCTCATTTCCCCTATTGGAAGACTGTGCCACAGGGTAACAATGCAGGAACACAGTTGGGAGACAAGGACAGAGTGTTGTCACCCTAAAACTATTGTAAGCGGCGCTTTACCGTCGGTATGCGGCCGCTAGCGGGGCGGTTTTACCCCCCTGCTAGCAGCCGAGAAAGGGTTAAAACCACCGCAAAGCGCCTCTGCAGAGGCGATTTGCCGGCGGTATAGCCGCGCCGTCCCATTGATTTCAATGGGCAGGAGCGGTGAAGGAGCGGTATACACTCCGCTCCTTCACCGCTCCGAAGATGCTGCTGGCAGGACTTTTTTTACCGTCCTGCCAGTGCATCGCTTCAGTGTATAAGCCCTCGGGGCTTTCACACTGCAATGAAAGCAGCGGCACTTTCGGGTCGGTTTTCAGGCGCTATTATTAGCGCAATAGCGCCTGCAAACCGCCCCAGTGTGAAAGGACCCCTATGGCAGAATCTCCAGGGATTATTTTATTGAAAGCTGTAGATTTTAAGAAATTGAAAATGACTTTTTTAAATACCATGTGCAAGTTAAAACTGATTACCATGATTTCTTTCAGTTGAAATAGTTTGTTTGGACTAAGCTGGTCCAGGCAAACTATTTCCTTCACTAGGTGCTGCAGCAGCTCTAAACACTGTACAGGCATACCCCACTTGTAAGTACACAATGGGGTTTATTTACTAAAGCTGGAAAGTGCAAAATCAGGCTCACTTCTGCATAGAAACCAATGAGCTTCTAACCCCAGCTTGTTCAATTAAGCTTTGGTAATAAAACCTGGAAGCTCATTTAGTAAATAAACCCCATTGTGTAGTTAAAAGTGGGGTATGTCTGTATGTACTGCAGGTAACTTCAGCTACATACAGTACACAGTGCTGGGTTCCGGCTGTGAGACAGAGACTTCCCGTCTCACACCTGGAAAAATATTGAGTCGGTCTGAGCGGTGCTCAGCCATTCATATGCAGCTTTGTATTCTTTGAAAGAATACAAAGCCTTTCTGATTGGCTGAGGTTGTGATGTCATCAGCCCTCCTCAGCCAATCAGAGGAAGCTTTGTATTAATTCACAGAATACAAAGTTGCCTATGAATGGCTGAGTGCTGCTCAGACTGTCTCAATATTGTTCCAGGTGTGAGACGGAAAGTCTCTGTCTCACAGCCAGGACCCAGCACTGTGTACTGTATGTAGCTGACGCTACATGCAGTATATACATTATTTAGAGCTGCTGCAGCACTTTGCTCCACATGAACTATTTAAAGTGAAAGAAAACATTTAAAACAGCTTTAAAGCTTCTATGAGATTTTTTGGTGAGTGGGTTTACATCTACCTAAACAAAATTATCAGTTTTGTGCTTCACGCTCTTTTGCCTCCCTAATTTATAGCATCTTGAAGAAAGGAAACTTTGTGAAGTTGAGGGGGAGTGTAAAAAGTAGGTATAGCTAAACCTCTGCAGACAAGGGGAACATAGAAGAAAATGGGATTACGCCACCTTGAGGACAATCTGGCTCCCCTCTGCTGATTAATGCCTGCAGGAATGAATGTTAGAATGCCTCATGACCAAACAGAGTTTTCTGCTGACCTTTTCTGGAATATTTCACCTTAATTGGAATACTGTACAGGAAAGTAAGCAGCTGTACAAAGATTCAAATCTGTCAGGATCCGGATTTCTAAGAAAAACACAGCAATACAAATCTTACCTTTTTATACTCCAGACATTTGTGGGAACAGATCCCAAGAACATTGGAAAGGTCCCAGTACTGCCCTTAAAGGAGACCTACCCTGATGAACAGTATTTTCAGGAGGGGGTCTGCATTGACAGCCTATATGGGTTCCTTTTATTTTCAAAATCAAGAGATTCTACTGCATCCATTTAAAAAACATCCATCCCTCAAATATACAGACACATTGGGTAAAATGCCGGTTCTCAAAATAAAACTCAGAATAGGTATATCTATCGATCCATCTGTCTGTCTGTCTGTCTATCTATCCATCCATTATATCTATCTGCCCAGTCCTCTACCCGCAAGTCCATCTCCCTATTGCTCCACTAATTATGTTTCCATATTCCCGTTGGCTTATTTGTGACTTGCGGGTAAAAGGAACATATCATGGATGGAGCTATTGCTTTTAGGTTGTAGTTTGGTTAAAGTAGATGTAAACCCATTAAATAAATAAACTGATAAATAAATAAAAATCTCATACAATTAAACAGAGATAGTAGCAGATTTGTCCGTATTAGATAAGGCACCTCATCCCAATGAATTTGTTGAAAATGGGAAGCAGAGAGGATGGGGATTATTACGGTGCCAGAACAACTCCAATTTCTTTTTAATAAAAAGTCAAAATTATTTAAAATGATACATTTTATTACATTATATTATAAACAAGTAGTACATACACAAATTCCTATTCCAATTAAACATGCAAAGAAGGAGCACATAATGTATACTAAGGTCCGGAATGGTTTTGGCCTATTGTGATTTCGGGTCAGGTCTTCCCTACATGTTTCGCCAAGACATTGGCTTCTTCAGGGTAATGAAACCTGACCGATGTAATAAATATAACTCTACAGAAAAAGAAAAATGAGGAACATAGCATAAGATAAGTATAAGAGGTTACAAAATAACATAATAGAAACATGGTGCGTGATACTGGTAATTAAGGCGACAAGGCACTAAAAATCCCATCCCTCTCCCACCACTACATGGGAATCAACACCCAATACCCCAAGGAATCCCCATACCTACCCCAATGCACCCAGCTGGCAAGGTCGGCACGAGGTCCACCCCAAGGATGGCGAACCACCACCACCGTAGTGTGGCTGCAGGGGGCAAGAGGGGACCAATAAAAACTGAAAGAGAAAGAATATTGAATAGAGACAAATAACTCTCTCAGTGCCAATACTTGTCCCAGTATATAGGGCTAACATAGCCTCAATACGTACCAAAATGAAATGTAAAAGAGTTTTGAAGCAGGGGCGCTGAGATGGCCAAAGATATCCAATCAATGAAGGAAAAACATTTTTTTTATTATTATGACTGAAATGGGATGGCTAGATATGAGACAAAGAATGAAAAATAATAAAATAGCACTGATGGAGAGTACCGGGTATTTATCAAAAATAGATCAAGCTATACTCAAAAGGAAGTATATATCAAATAAATAGTGTCTTTAGATTACCCATTATAGGTACAGAACGTTCCTGGGCTTCAAGAAATATTTCATATATGCAGAAAGTAGTGCATACAATAGAGTGCCTAGGCAGGAAGCCAAGCACTCCCCCCAGAGTCTCATAAAAGCATTTATCGTATTAATGTCATTTCAAACATTTCCCATTTTTTAAAATCTGTAGCTAATTAAAATAATCCCTGGAGATCCCACCAGGAAAGTTGGTGTTCAGACTTCTCTTATTATAGGGCAATAATACTTTGTCCAGTGTTAATTTTGTCGACTAAAACATTTTAGTCGACTAAATGAATACTATTTTAGTCGACTAAAATACGACTAAAACTAAAACAATTGAGAGGAGTGAAATACGACTAAAACTCAAATTACATTTTAGTTAATGACTAAAATGGGACTAAAACTAAAATGCCATTTTAGTCAAAAGACTAAGACTAAAACTAAATTGAAATTTCAAAATTAACACTGGTCTGTAGTGCATGTTCATACCTCAATGCCATAAATAATAACATATGAGATTTTTCCCTCCAGCAGTATATAATGAGTTTTGAAATTGTAGAGAAATGTTAACTAAGGCATTACAATTTAATTACACCCATTTGATTTTAGATGACTAAAATGAGTTTTAGTCGACTAAAATGTACTTGAGATTTTAGTCGACTAAAATGTAGGACATTTTAGTCAACTAAAATATACTGGAGATTTCGACGACTAAAACTAAAACAATTGCAGAAGACTAAAATGGGACTAAAATTAAAATACCATTTTAGTCCTAAGACTAAAACTAAATCGAAATTTGCTGCCAAAATGTAACACTGGCTTTGTCCCTGCCTCCTAATTGTGCTTCTGCATTGTCATCCTGTCACATGCACCCTTGGTGGAGACTACAAGGGGCTGTGCCAACACACATTGCACAGACATGGTCCAGAGCTGTCACCATCAGGAAGCCGGTCCAGGCCAATGATGTGCAGGTGAGGCTGGAGGATTTTTATGTAGACAGAAAGTTGGATAAGTCTGGGGGAAATCAACAGCACTGAAACGGGGAAAAGGATGGAAAAAAAAAGACAATTGTTTGATACACAGTGCACAGAGCAAAAAAATCATCCAGTTAGGGTTTACATATTTTACTATTTATTTATATAATTTAGGAAATGACTAAGCGCTAGTATTTGCAGGAAATGCATCTACCTTTTTGCCTCTTGCTCCACCTGTTAACCACCTGTCACATGCAGCTTCAATAAAGAGGATTTTTGGAAGTGCATTTGAAATCTTTTGCTTTATGATTCACAGCAAGCGAGCTGGGCTAGCACCCGACTAGTGTGTGTGTGGGAAACCCAGGGTCAACAACCTGCTGTTTGAAAAAATAAAAACAATCTTTATTGTGTCTCCAAAATTAGGAAAATAAAACCGCTTTCTTCAGTAAAGAAAATACAAACAGTCTATAGTTCTGGTATATTGAAATCAATATTACGGCTCACCGCCACTATACCAGTCCCACATTTGGGTTAATGTTCCCGTCTGCTTCAGGGTACAGAAAAAAGCCGCAGGACCATAGCAAACAAAATCTCAGTTGCCAGACAGTCCACACTTTCTCACAGCTGTGAACCACTCCACTCCACCTCACAGCCAGGTGGTAACTCCTTTCTGCTCCTTTTCAAGTCTCCCCTGCAGGCTGGTTAACCCCTTTGGGACCAAAGTTCCTGTAATCAGGCTTCGGAGGCATTAGCTGTTTTCATATCAGCAATTGCTGTCCCTTTTCATATATATTAGTGACCAGGGCATTTTTTCTCAGAGAATAGGTGCAGGAACTCCATCATGCCCGCCACACACACATACCTGCCAAATGGCATCAAATAGTAGCTCTTCCCTCTGCATACAACCCCCTCCCTCCACTGCCCTCATCTTCTCCCACCTCCTTAAAAGCTCCACCATCTGTCATATGTCTTACCTTTGTTGCAATATTAAGCTGAAGCACCTATCCGGCTGTAGTACCTCCCAGCATATTATACTATTCTACAGTCACTTGCAAGGGATATCATGCAGTAGGAGCATCAACAACTGGTCACCAGGGAAAAATGGAGACCAGAGAGGGTGCAGTCTGCCACGCACCCTCTCCTGCCCATGACTGCACTGAACCCTGGGTACCTGTTCTGTATCTCTCTTGTCCCTGTCTGGCACTCAGTGGGATCTGTGCAGGGGATCTGATCTGTGGAAGCTACTGGGAGATAAGCTATCACTTGTAAACACAGAAGCTGGACTTCAGTGTTACCAAATGATAGTGGTGAGCAGGGAGCAGAAGACCTGAGCCAGAGGTGGTGGAGCTGAGTTCCCCATAGTTCCTGCTGAAAAAAAGCTCTGTTAGTGACTGAGGAACGTAGTTTATGACCCAAAATGTTTAAAAGAAGCTTTATTCAACCCTTTCCTTTTCGTTGTGTTGCAGATGCCATGGTCACAGAAGGAGGTGAGAATTTCAGCGTTGGACAGAGGCAGCTCTTCTGCTTGGCCCGAGCATTTGTGCGCAAGAGCAGCATCTTAATTATGGATGAGGCCACTGCATCCATTGACATGGCCACTGTAAGTCACTAGAATTATCTGGTTTTGTCATGCTCCTGAGTGGGTTATAATTCATCTCACTGCCCAGCTCCAGCCAAGACACTTCTTTTTAGATGTACATAAAGTGGCCATCTATGACACCACTGGACAGATTCCCCCTCACTTCCTGTAGCATCACAAGGAAAGGAAGTGGCGGTAAAATCTCCCCATTGGGGATAAGGTAACAATAAAAACCTGACAATGGTACCAATTCTTCTCCTCTACATTTGTACTGAAATTGTGTTTTGGCTGGAGTTTTTCGTTTATGAAAGAGTGTACATGTTCTAAAGAGTGTACATGATATAGAATAATTTGTATCATATTGAGAAGTTGACATGATAATTGCAGATTTTATTTCTATGTAGGAAAACATTTTGCAGAAAGTGGTAATGACGGCATTTGCAGATCGGACAGTGGTGACAATTGCGGTAAGTAGAAGGACCACCGGGGTGTCATCAGGCACTGATCCCATTTCCTGACCCGCACAATACCCACCGTCCCTCACTGATACAAATGCTGACTCCACCAAATACACTATATTTCATTTCACCTTCTCCGGAATAAGGAGGAAATGAGCAAAGAAACGGGTCTGCTTTATTTAAATGGGCCAAGCTGAACTCATATCCTCCTCCTCCATCCATTTCTCTTTCCTAGGCTCTCTCCTCCTTCTATATCTTTTTTTATTTATTTGAAATGACCAATTTTTGATGAGGTGCTACAAGCAGCTGATTAAGCTGTTCCCCAACATGTATACAGATTGTGTCCACTTACGTTGTTTATTTGTTTCATTTACCAAAATCCTAAAAGAGGAGGAGTTACAGGCCTTGAACCACACTGGCTTTATAATCAGTCAGTCATTGGGATAAACCTGTATTTGGACTTGAAAATCACAGTGTGGCACTTCAATAATAGATTCATTCAGCAATAAAACCCTGACAGTGGTTCTATAGTTCCCCGCTCCAAAATGAAAAACACGTTTGGGCATTAGATACACTTTAAAGTGCTTTTCCAGCCAAATCTTTTTCAGTTTCAGAGAATGAAAGGGTTACAACCTCCTTTTACTCCTATCTGGAATTCAGTTTAAAGCCATTGTAAAGTCATTTAAAAAAAAAAAATAAACATGTCATATTTACCTGCTCCCAGAGCACAGAGTGGGCCCGAACCTCCTCTGTTTAGGTCCCTGACCGGTGTTCCTAGATCCCTCTCTTCTCTGTGGTATCCCATAAGAAAACACTCCCTACGGTGTACCCCTGCAGGCTCGCTCCCGAGCCAGGCTGCCTGCATCCATAGACGTAGACAGTGGGACTCGGTCCCACCCCCAGCTCATTCATCACAGGATTTGCCTGACAGCAGCAGGAGCTAATGACTCTCACTGCCTCAGCAACGCCTGTGAGAGTGGGGAGAGCAGCTACAGAAATTCACAGCACTGAAGTGAAGGCTTGGGTATAAGGGGGTGATACTGATACCTAAACATTTTTTACCTTAATGCAGGGAATGTATTAAAGTAGTTCTAATGGCAGAGTGTTGTTTTATCTTAATACGTTCCATGCATTAAGCTAAAAAAACCTTCTGTGTGCAGCAGCCCCCCTCAGCCACCCCCCTAATACTTGTCCGAGCCCCATCTCGATCTAGCAATGTTGCATGAGAGCCTTGGCTGTCCAGGACTCTCCTTCTTCTTTGGCTGAGACACAGTAGCAGGCTCCGAAGTCGCCCCAAAGTAGTACAGGAACCTTTTTCAGAGTCGGAGCGACTTGACTCGCTCCTATTAGAACGGTTCCATTGCAATGCATGGGCTGCGACTTGTCAGGCGGCTAAGTCATCTGACAAGTCACCCCTGTATGATCCGGCACTTAGTATTACATGTTTCTTATTTTTAAACAAAAAAAAACAAGACTTTAATATCACTTTGAGGTAAAAAAATGTTTAGGCTTTAGAACCACTTTAAGATTTTCCCTCACTTCCTCTCCTGACAATGTTTTCACCAGGATAGAAATTGGAGGCGGGAGGGAGATCTTTACAAAACACACAGCAATAAGAACACTTTGCTTTCTAGTAGTTAAGGAAGGCCGAAAGCCCTGTCAGCTTTGTTTTGCAATGTTTTCAGTGCAGAATTTTCCTCACTTTATGTTTGATAATAACATTGTCAATGCAATAGGAAATTAGAGCAAATTAAGGCCTCAAACAGCAATAGAGGTTTTATTTACCCTTCCTCGCTACAAAAAAAGGTATTGGACCTGGCTACATTTTACCTTCCTACCTTTTCCAAAAAAGGCAATATTGTTTCATAAATGATGTATACTTTGCTTTATTTTAAATAAACTGAATGTTGTGAACTTTGATCCCAGTGTAACATTTGCTGGGACACTAGAGCTCCATGTTTTGTCAGGACAGGAAGTCCCCCTGTTTTCAGCACAGGTGTGTCAGGGACAGGAAATGAGGGAAAATCTGGCCAATGGGGCCACAGACAGAAAAAAACCTCTTTTACTCTATTGAAAACAAAAAATTGTCTGTAGTTAAGCTTTAAAGCTTTTCCTGTTGTTTTTGTCTCTTCCTATTATGTCAGATAAAGTCATAAAGGTGTCCTTCTTTCTGTCTGTACACCTGACTCTGCCTCTCTCTCTGTAGAATCTCCTTTCAGCTGACCCCACCTCTCTCACGCTGTACACTCTCCTTTCAGCTGACTCTCGCTTTCTTCCTGTACACTCTCCTTTCAGCTGACTCCGCCTCTCTCTGTACAATCTCCTTTCAGCTGACTCCGCCTCTCTCTGTACACTCTCCTTTCAGCTGACCCCGCCTTTCTCTGTACACTCTCCTTTCAGCTGACTCCGCCTCTCTCTGTACACGCTCCTTTCAACTGACTCCGCTTCTCTCTGTACACTCTCCTTTCAGCTGACTCCGCCTCTCTGTACACTCTCCTTTAAGCTGACTCTGCCTCTCTTTGTACACTCTCCTTTCAGCTGACTCCGCCTCTCTCTGTACACTCTCCTTTCAGCTGACTACGCCACTCTTTGTACATTCTCCTTTCCGCAGACTCTGCCTCTCTCTGTACATTCTCCTTTCAGCTAACTCCGCCTCTCTCTGTACACTCTCCTTTCAGCTGACTACGCCACTCTTTGTACATTCTCCTTTCCGCGGACTCTGCCTCTCTCTGTACATTCTCCTTTCAGCTAACTCCGCCTCTCTCGGTACACTCTCCTTTCAGCTGACTCTGCCTCTGTCTGTACGCCTGACTCCACCTCTGTACACCTGACTTTGCCTCACTGCACACAATCCTTTTAGTTGACTCCGCCTTTTTGTACCTTCCCCGTTAGGCTGACCCCACCTCTCTCTCTCTGTACACCTGACTCTGCCTCTCTGTGTCTGTACATTCTGCTTTCAGCTGACTTTGCCTCTGCCTCTCTTCTCTCTTTCTCTCTCCCCTGTGCTGTAGCACCGAGTGTCCACCA
This sequence comes from Lithobates clamitans, assembly GCA_037952925.1. Classification (NCBI taxonomy): domain Eukaryota; kingdom Metazoa; phylum Chordata; class Amphibia; order Anura; family Ranidae; genus Lithobates; species Lithobates clamitans. Next base: position 1,366,903 of record JBBGZY010001244.1, on the reverse strand, counting down.
TCTTGGAAGCGGACCTAGTGTTAGTCTTCTCTGAGGGTATTTTGATAGAAAGTGACACGGCAACAAACCTCCTGGCCAATGCCGACGGTCTCTTTACCTGTTTGGTCAAGACTCACAAGTAGTCAGTTTGCTCCACGTTGCTGTCTGGTTGGTACAATGCTGGCACTGCGCTCTTTCCATGTTCATGTGTCATTAGCACCCTAATCCATCCTCCTAACATGCATGTTGTGTATAAGTATTACTACTCATGCTGAGGCTTTCGAAATGAGTGGTCCTGCATGTCTGCATGCTTTGTAAAGGAAGAAATATTCCATATGCAATGTACTCAATGCACACATGGGATTATGCCCAAAACCACAGGGTCAGCCAAAGATGTACAGCCTTCCAGGTCAGTTTTTTTTAATTCATCTTTTACCCTGTTTGGGAATCACATGAAGTAATGAGAAGTATGGGGAATTCCCCAACAGGATTGAAGGGATAGAGGTGCAGTTCCTGATACTGAGATGTCACATTACTCTCCAACACTCAAGAAACTACCTCTTCATTATTTGTATCCTACTGTTTAGAAGAAAGAACAGACCAGTGATTGGTCTGTATATAGTTTAGTAGATGAAACAGATCAATGGGGGTCTGTATATAGTCTGATAGTACCAAGAGACCAATGGTTATTCTATATATAGTCTGGTAGGTCAGAATGACCAATAGTTGGTCTGCATATAGTCTGGTAGATCAGAGAGAGCAGTGGTTTGTCTTGTTATAGTTTGGTAGCTCTGAAAGACCAATGGTTGATCTGTGTGTACTGTGGTCTGGTAGATCAGAGAGACCAATGGTTGGTCTTTATATGCTCAAAATTTTTTAGCAAGAAATGTCTCAGCACACACCCATACAGGGACTTGCTTAGTTGGGGCACAGCAAAATACTTTATTTTGGTCTTTATATACTTTGGTAGATAGGAAAGACCAATGGTTGTTCGGTATATAGTTCAATAGAGACCAATGAGCGGTCTTTGTATCGTTTTGTAGATAGTTGGTCTGTATAATATTTTAGTAAAAAGAAAGCAAGATCTGTATATAGTCTGACAGATCAGAAAGAAAGTGGGCCTGTCAAAAGTTTGGTAGATGGAACAGACAAGGAGTTGGTCTGCATAATGTAAGGTGAATGGAACAGATTGATGACCTGTATATAGTTTGGTCAATAGTTGGTCTGTGTATACTTTGGTAGAACAGGCAGACCTATGATTGGTCTATAGATAGTTTGGTTGATCAGAGAGATCTATGGTTGGTTTGTAGATAGTTTGGTAGATCCGACAGACCTAAGGCGTGTCTGTGTAGAGATTGGTAGATGGAACAGACTGATAATTGGTCTACATATAATTTTGTAGATGGCTGGTCTGTGTATACAGTAGTTTGATAGATCAATGAGACCATTGGTTGGTCTTTTGGTTCAATAAGTTTTTATTGTTTTAACACATATTTAAACAGAAAGCAAGAACAGGACCAGGTGCCTGATATCAGGCGTTCTGGTCTACAAATTTAAATTATACATAGAAAAAATAGAGTGCATACTATTGCATATGCATAGGTAACTTGAAATTGTGCCTTTGAGGTAAAATTTCAAACATAGTGCTGACATTCGTCTAAGTGCCATTTCTGACGGTCTGGACGTCCCTATGGGAACCTGCTGAGTCCAGAGGCCAAGGAAATCAATGTGTTTAAACTGGAACATTGGGAATTATCAGAACCATAGTAGTGAAGTATTTCCAAATCTCCTGAGTGATGGAGATGCTCATATTGGGAGATCAAAATACATGTGATTTTGTGGTGTGGCTATGAATAGCCGAAGAGAACAAGTTAGGAAAAGATAAAAACGATAGTAAAAGAGGAGAAAGGAGCTGAGGAGGGGAAAGGCTGTGGGGATACAAGATGGGGGGGGGGGGGGGTTGGGGAGACATTGAGCCTCAACCTAATGGGGGTTTTACATTCCAGGGTATGAGGTCATGATTATGGAGTTATTTGGTCCCTCAGGGAGTATTCGACGCTGAGAGTCTATGCCATTGCTTGGTCTTTATATAGTTTGGTAGATGGAACAGATTGGTGATTGGTCTGTAAACTGTTTGGTGGATCAGACAGGTCAAATCAACAGCTTCATTATATACCTGTAGGAAAAGAATCAGTGAGTTACAGTTTGGACGTTTTCTCCACACTGTGTTTTAGAATTGGGCTGATTTACTAAAGGAGTTGAGAATCTTAATACAAAAAATTGTGTTAATATTCACTTCCTTTTCACATGATTTGCTTTTCACATGATTGGATACTTGCAGTGAATCGTCACAAATTTATTAAGTGAAGATTCTCAACTCCTTTAGTAAATCACCCTACTATCTCTGATTAGTGACATTCATTCTTCCTTTCCTTCACCTTTCTAGATCTGCTTTTGTTTCACAGAAAATGAAACCCTCATCATATACATAAGATGTGTCTGCCAGAAATATGAGGGAAAACTGGACTGTAACAAATAAAATTCTATTCCAAAGAATAAGAATATGACAGTAAAACTTGTATCTTCCCCATATTGCATCATCACGGGAATATATAATTATTTTCCACATATATTTCTTTTTCCCACTTCTGGTGTTAGGATGGAGCTCCCGGTACAGGAAGTTTTCCAGTGGGGTGGATTTACTAAAGGCAAATAGACTGTGCAATTGCACTCTGCAAGGGCATTTGTTCCAGAGCTTAGTAAATGAGCTGAAGTTTCACTGAACAAAGAATACTCAATCACATGCAAGGAAAATGAAAAAAACAGCATTTTTCCTTTTACATGATTGGATGATGGAAGTCAGCAGAGCTTCCTCTCATTTACTAAGCTCTGTAGCAAATTCCCTGGCAGAGTGCAAAGGCACTTACAAAGTAAACAGTCTATTTGCCTTTAGTAAACCAACCAAAGTGTCTTTATAGATAGAATGAGCCACTATTTGGGATCACTGTGGATATAAAATTGGATAATCTCAATACTGGCTCACTTATCTGTAATTTGTGGTGCACATTTCTCTCTCCTTGCCAGGAGAGAAATGCATGCTGGGATTTGGCAACTTCCTTATAAACACATTTTTATAACTTTACCTGGGTATACACATACCGAAAATTGTCTGGTTCAACAGAAATTTTAGTACATGAGTACCGTTGCCTGTTCATCAAAAGCCTTTCCAACAACCGGGTTCTGTGGAATGGTCATGCTGGAAAACCAGCATTTGATCAGTGCTTGCAGCCAATGGCTGCAGAGCTGATCTGTGTATTCTGACAGGGGGAGGAGTTCCCCTGTCAGAATACAATAGAACAATGGAAGGAGATCCCTGCATCAACATTGCTTGTGTGGATCTTTGATTTTTTTCCCTTTACCCGCTGGTTGGATAAGAAAGACTTTACAGTGTATACCCCATTTTAGAGTCTTTTGGGGGCCTATTTATAGTAAGGATGGAAAATCCTGGTCTGTGTAACATTTGCTATATTTATAATATGGCCATTGTCACATAGCCTCATTATTTTATATTTTTTTCACAGAAAGGAAAAAACAAACAATACAAATAAATAAAAAAATCTAAAGAAACTGAACACACATAACAATGAAGCTACCCTAAACACACACACAAAAAAACACTCTCTAAATAAATAAGCATAGTAGATTTTTTTTTTAAAACCAAATTTTGCCTAAGCACTAGCAGCTCAGCGAGCAAAATTGAGTTTCTGCTTCAGCAAATTTCACCTGCATTTTGCTGAAATCACTCTGCTCATCCCTACTGACTGCCTGACATTTTTAAAATGAATATTAGCCCTCCTTAATAGTGATTTTGATGTCTTCTGCAGCATCGGGTTCACACCATCCTCACGGCGGACCTGGTTATAGTGATGCGTCGGGGAATCATTATGGAGTATGACACACCAGAGAATCTTCTTGAGCGGGAAAACGGGATCTTTGCTTCGTTTGTCCGAGCCGACATGTGAACTGTTTTTGAACGCATGCCATATTTTTATAGCTTTTTATATGAAAATGAAGTGTTTATATTTTATATTTAAAACAAAGGCATGGTGGTCAGCCAGGCCTGAGAACTTGAATCTTTATAATGGTTTTTTTTTTTTTTTTAAGTATTTGTACAGCACATAGCAATAAAGTTTTTCTCACCCAAAAAAAAGTGTTAAAAAAAATTGTTATTGTTGGTCTTTATTACTATTGTTGCAGAGACATCTGTGAATTGTTTGTTTAACCACTTGACAACTGGGCACTTAAACCCCCCTCGTGACCAGACCAATTTTCAGCTTTCAGCGCTCTCACACTTTGAATGGCAATTACTCAGTCATACAGTACTGTACCCAAATTAATTTTTTGTCCTTTTTTTCATACAAATAGAGCTTTATTTTGGTGGTATTTGATCACCTCTGGGTTTTTTATTTTTTGCGCTATAAATGAAAAAAGACCGAAAATTTTGAAAAAAAACGCATTTTTCTTTGTTTCTGTGATAAAATTTTGCAAATTAGTAATTTTTCTTCATAAATTTTGGCCACAATTTATACTGCTACATATCTTTGGTAAAAATAACCCAAATTGGTGGATATTATTTGGTCTTTGTGAAAGTTAGAGAGTCTACACGTTATGGTGCAAATCATAAAAAATTGATCACATCTGAAGTACTGGCGGCCTATCTCATTTCTTGCCACCCGAACAAGTCAGGAAAGTACAAATACCCCCCAAATGACCCCTTTTTTGAAAGTAGACATTCTAAGGTATTTAGTAAGATGCATGGTGAGCTTTTTGATGTTGTCATTTTTTCCCACAATTCTTTGCAAAATGAAGATTTTTTTTTTTTTTTCCCCCACAAAATTGTCATTGTAATAGGTTATTTCTCTCACATGGCATGTATATACCACAAATGACACCCCAAAATACATTCTGCTACTCCTCCTGAGTATTACGATACCACATGTGTGGGACTTTTTCACAGCCTGGCCACATAGAGAGGCCCAACATGCAGGGAGCGCCATCACGTGTTCTAGGAGCATAAATTACACATCTGACTTGTTGACTACCTATTACACTTTTGAAGGCCCTGGAGAACCAGGACAATGACATGTGACACTGACGTGGCACTGATGACAAATGGCACTGATACGTAGCACTGATGTGGCACTGATGACAGATGGCACTGATACGTGGCACTGACACTGATGTGGCACTGATGACAGATGGCACTAATACGTGGCACTGATGACAGATGGCACTAATACATGACACTGATGACAGATGGCACTAATACGTGGCACTGACGGATGGCACTAATACGTGGCACTGATGACACGTGACACTGATGACAGATGGCACTAATATGTGGCACTGATGACATGTGGCACTGATGACAGATGGCACTAATATGTGGCACTGATGAAAGATGGCACTAATACATGGCACTGATGACAGATGGCACTAATACGTGGCACTGATGACACTGATAACAGATGGCACTGATACGTGGCACTGATGACACTGATGACAGATGGCACTGATATGTGGCACTGATGACACGTGACACTGATGACAGATGGCACGTGACACTGACAGGTGGCACTGATGACAAATGGCACTATGTGGCACTGATGACAGATGGCACTTATACATGGCACTGGGGACAGATGGCACTGGGGACAGATGGCAGGGTCAGATGGCAGGGTCAGATGGCAGGGACAGATGGCAGGACAGATGGCAGGGGCAGATGGCAGGACGGATGGCGGGGCAGATGGCAGGACAGTTGGCAGGGGCAGATGGCAGGACAGTTGGCAGGGGCAGATGGCAGGACAGATGACAGTGGGGACACTTTTCTTTTTCTTTTTTCTTTTTTTTTTTTTTTACACTTATCGCCGCAGCGGTTCGCTCTCCCTCCTCACACGCTGTCTCTGTGTGAGGAGGGAGAGCCGGCGATGAGAGATGATCTCATATGTTTATATATGAGATCCTCTCTCATTGGTAGAGCGATCGCACTGTAAACGGCCGCTGTCATTGGCCGTTTACGGCGATCTGTGACTGGCTGTGTCCGAGGGACACGGCCAGCACAAAACTTCCGCGATGCGCGCCCGCAGGGGGCGCGCAATGCGGAAGTAAACAGGAGGACGTCCAGGGACGCCCTCCCGGCAATTGGAGTCCGCGCTGTAGCCGTCTTTCGGCTATAGCGCAGGCGCCTAGTGGTTAAAGTGGTGTTCCGGCCGAAATTATACTTTTCAAATAAAAATACCCCTATAATACACAAGCTTAATGTATTCTAGTAATGTTAGTCTGTAAACTAAGGTCTGGTTTTTTAGTTTATAGCAGTAGTTTGTTATTTTATAAACTTACAGCAGGCCGGGGCCATCTTAAGTGTGGGCATCTGAAGCCAGACTGTATTTCTTCCTGGATTCTCATCCTTGCAGATCTCGCACATGCTCAGTGCAGCACAAGCAGTGTAATAGGTTTCAGGTCAGGTTTCCACAGCAACGGCAGTGTCAGAGGAAGTTGCCCCTTCCCAGAAGGCATTGCAAACGGGAAATGATGCGATGGGCCACGGCCAGGGAGGAGGAAGTGAAAAATGAATACAGCAGATATACAGTAGGTGCTAAGCAAAAAAATATATATCCAATTCGTTTACAGTGCACAGTTTAGTGAGGGATGCTGAAGAGTTGTAAAAGTGGGTGGAACTCCACTTTAAGCATTTATAATTAGTTTAGCCCTACATGGTAAAAGATCATAAATCCTAGATGCTCTGAATAAATTTAGCAGAGTAAGCATGTGTTTATTCTGTTTACAGTGAGTTTAGGGTCTATTTATAAATTATTTCACCCAAGATTCACACATTTTTCTTGTATTCAACTGAAAAATATGTAAAGAGTGCATGAATGTTGGGTGAGAACATTTATAAATAGACTATTACTGACTAGCCCACCTAAATAATTTGAGAGTGATTTGATAATTAGGTTATTTAAAAAAATTTTATTTCATCTTTTTATAAAATTTCTTAACAAACAAAACAAAACACAAAAAGACATCATACACATTGAACCAAAAATAGAATAAGTCAGTTTTAAAATTCACTATAGCAATTATTAATCCAAAGGGGAAGGGGAGAGGAAAAAAAAAAAGGGTAAACATTAGTTCCTTCTTTCCCCGATGACCCCAAACATTTCTCATATGGGAACACACATATTGTAAACAATGGCCCCCATGGATATTCGATGCTATATATGGTTTGTCCAGCCACTTTGCCCACACTTTATCATACTTACTAGGACAACACCTATTCATGTAAGTATCTCTATACAATGGAAGATTATTATTTACCAATTGTTTCCAATACGAGAGCATAGGGGACCGAGGTTTCTTCTAATGCAACGCAATAGCTTTTCTTGCGTAAAATAATGTTATATTAGCAAACACTCGCTCTGACACTGTAGGATAAATAGTCTTTACCAAACCCAATAAACAGACAGACATTGAAACCGGTAAAGGAGCAGAGGTGATAGAATTCAATAAATCCACCACTTCCACCCAAAAAATAGCTATATATGGGCAGGTCCAGAAATGTGTGTAAAATCCCCTGAATCACTCCACATCGCCAACACTCTGAAGAGCACGCAGGATTTATCTTTTTAAGTCTGTGTGGAGTGATATATGCTCTATGTACCAATTTATATTGGATCATACGATCTCTCAAAGATATCAAAGATCGCAAAGGGAAATCCCACACACCCCTCCAATCCTCCATATCTAAATCTGGTATATTTCGCACCCACCTAGCTCTGAGAACCTCTAATGGCAGGATAAAAATTTATATAAGATGAGAATACAATCTCAACGTGGGCTTATCCAAACACTCAGACCTAAGCACTAGTTCTAAAGTGGATTGTCTAATCGTTAAGCTATCCTGTGGAAATTGTGTATGAAAATTATGAAGAAGCTGAAAATATCTAAATAGATGGGAACTATAAATCTTTATGGAGAAAATAACTGATTGGTGACAGATGTATTGAGCTCACTCCCTACTATAGGAGATCCTGATACATGGAGGCATCAAACTCGACAGAATAGTATTGGGCCTAGTCCTTCCTCTTTCTCTTGCTTTCCTCCTAATTTCCTTTCCTTTCCCCTCAGTTTTCCCCTGGTTCTGGCTGTCAATTACCAGATTGCTCTCCTGTGGGGACCCCTCTCCCCCCCCCCTCCCTCGCCTCTTCCCCCCCTTCCCCCCCCCCCCCCTTTTTTTTTCTTCTCTATTGAGATAGGAACCTAGAGTTTGAGGTTGACGCTCCTACATGACCTGTTCCTTCTTGCATAGATTACACTGACTCACATGAAGTCTGCTGACTAAGCTTGTCCATGGTCTAGCTCTTCTACTGAAGTAGAACACTAATACCATAGATGAGAAGATTATCTACCTATGTTATACCTTTGAGAAATGTACCAATATAACTTGTACACCCTGCTTTACTGTGTTCCTGTTTATGATGTATGATTTGCATTTCCAAGTGTAATGTACAGTTCACTTAATAAACATTACCTGTGTTAAAAAAAAAAATAGATGGGAACTTAAAACATTAAAAGTCGAAGTAATGTAGAAAAGGTAGATAATTTCCAATTAGTAATTACTTGAGAAAATATTTTTATTTTATATTTAGTCCATGCAATAGGCTCTGGTGTTTTAAAAAATTGAGGAAGAGTAGGATTAAACCATGGGCACTTGGAGAAAAAGCACCCTTAGGATAGTGCTCACATCTAAGACCAGCCTCCCAGGCTCGATTAGTAATGAGCATTGAAGGAGTCAACTGATATGCTGCCCTACACCCCCTAAATAAGAGAGCCTTAAGAGCATCCATAGAGCCTACTACTGCCGCTTCCAGCCGGGTAGAGGAGTTATATGTATCAGGATTCTGGCACCATGCGGCCGTAACCAACTGAGTGGCTAAAAAGCATTTATATCAATCCAGAAAGGCTAGTCCTCCCTGTTCACAAGGGTGCATCAGGGTAGTTAATTTATACCTGGAATTCTTTGATCCCCATAGAAAAGATGAAAAAAATTGGTTTAATTTTGTAAAAAAGGACATAGGTAGCCATTGGGGCAGGGGCGTTGCTAAGTGGCAAAAAGACCAGGAGCAGTCAGAGCCCGGCACCGGAGGGGGGGGGGGATGATGGGGCGGCGGGCGGTGACTTGTATGGAGGGGGTTGTTACCTACCTGACACGCACTGACCCACACAGACCTACCTGGCTGACACACACTGAATCAAACTGAGTCCGCTTGCATCAGCACCCCCTTTAGAGATCTCTATTAGATCAGTGACCTCCCCATCAGTGTCCCCTGCCCCTAAAGACTGCCATACCGAGAGCCGTTTAAAGTCAGGAAGTGTGGGAGCTGGAATTTGGTGGTGGAGCGAAGCTGCTCTTCTGTAGTGCCATTTTCCTTCCTTCCATTGTGTGGGGGGGCTTGGGGAGAAGGCAAAGTAGAGACAGATGCTTTATCGCTGTGCCCACTGTGTCGGCAAGACACATTTGAACTGGTATACTCACTCACAGGGCCGCTGTTGGGAATCTTGGGGGCTCCACCCCCTGAGGGGGAAAAGAGGTGGGGGTAGGAAAGTGAGAAAAGGGAGGTGAGAGAGGAGGAGGTAAGGGGGTGAGGGAAAGAGGGGAGGAGGCAGGAGAGAGAGGGGGTGGCTGACAGAGAGGGGCGATGCTGACAGGGGGGGTGCTGACAGAGAGGGGCGGTGCTGACAGAGAGGGGGGTGTACTTCTGACAGAGAGGGGGTGTTGACAAAAGGGGTGGGCTGACAGAGAGGGGGGTGCTGACAGAGGGTGTGGGCTGACAGAGGGGGTGCTGACAGAGGGGGAGTGGTGCTGACAGGGGGGGGTGGTGCTGACAGAGGGTGTGGGCTGACGGGGGGGGTGCTGACAGAGGGGGGGTGGTGCTGACAGAGGGGGTGGGCTGACAGAGGAGGGGTGCGCTGACAGAGAGGGGGGTGCTGACAGAAAGGGGTGGGCTTACAGAAAGGGGCGGGATGACGGGGGGGGTGGCTTACAGAGAGGGGCGCACTTACAGAGAGAGGCACGCAGACAGACAGGCTGGTGGAAGGGCAGATAACAGAGAGACCTCAGTCAGGAGGAGACACAGCGCACGCCAGGCAGGGACATGTGCACATGTGACCAGTCAGCAGCTCCACCTGGCCAATCACAGACCCTTATGTCTGCCGCCTGCACAGCCAATCACAGAGCGCCATTTTTTAAAGGTTAATACGTCCTAATAAAGACAATGGTAGAGACTTCAATACTTTCAATTTTGACCCAATGTCTCCCAGAATCGGAGTCAAATTCAAGGAAATAAATTCACAAGCTTGGTGGGAAATTACAACTCCTAAGTATTTGAAATTCTCCCCCCACTGCAATGGAATATCATTCGAAGCCATACTACGGGCCTCCATATCTATTGGAAACAGCAAAGACTTGCTCCAATTTACCTTCAACCCTGTTTTTTTGGGGGAGGTGCGTAGAGCCTCTGCCACAGGCTCCATAGCAATAGCAAAGAGGGTCGGAGAGAGAGGGCAGCCCTGCCGAGTTTCCCTAAACAATGAAAAAACGGTTGACAATCCTCCCCCCATCTTAACTGCAGCTGTTGGATTTCTATATAAAACCTGCAACCATTTTATAAATACCATTGGAAAGCCTATTCTGCGGAGTACCTCCCACAGAAAGGACCACTCCAAAGTATCAAAAGCCTTCTCTATATCTAGGGAGGCAATAACCCTAGAACCTGTATTAATATGTGAGACATGAATATTAGTATATAATCTCCTCAAATTCACATCTGTAGCCCTATCAGACATGAACCCCATCTGATCTGAATCAATAATGTTAGACAACAATGGTTGTAATCGCCTAGAGATAAGCTTTGTCAAAATCTTAAAATCTACATTCAAAAGAGCAATAGGCCTATATGAAGCACAGCATAATAGATCTTTTGGGTGCTTATGAATTAAAACTAAATGGGTGTGACTCATTGATTCTGGTAAGGCTCCTTCCCTCAGACAATCAGAGTAAATTGAAGCCAGTACAGTGGCTAAAAGCTCTCCATGAGCCTTATAAAATTCAATAGGAAGGCCGTCTGGCCCAGGTGACTTCCCCAATGGAAAGGAACCGATGACCGAGAGGACCTCCTCTGATGTAATTGGGTGTACTAGCATCTCCCTCTCATTATCTGTTAACCAGGCCAGTGCAACTGAATTCAGCCAAAACGCCAATTCTGTTGGCTGAAAATCATGACACAACTGAGATGTATACAGTGTCTGCTAAAATTGCTGAAAAGTCTCAAGAATTTTAGGCTGTGTGGAGACCATATCTCCAGAAGCGGTGCCTATTTCCGATATGGGAATACTGATTGTTCATGTTTGGCCATTGCGGCAAAAAACTACCACTACGATCTCCCTGCTTGAAAAACTTCATTTATTTTGGTATAAATCCAACCTTGTAACTTCTGCCATATGCAAATGTAACGCCCGTTTACCGTGAAGTAAAGCGCTAAAATTTAACTCTGAAGGATCCGCAGCATATTTGCTTGTTTTTTCCTTGACTATAAGCTTCAAAGCATCACTCCTTATTTGCCAAGCCTTATTAACTGCTTTAATAGTGGTTATTTACTGTCCCTTTGTATAGGCCTTAAAAGCATCCCATATTCTTAGATTGTAAGCTCTAAGGAGCAGGGCCCTCTGATTCCTACTGTATCAAATTGTATTGTATTTGTACTGTCTACCCTCAAGTTGTAAAGCGCTACGTAAACTGTTGTCGCTATATAAATACTGTATAATAATAATAATAATAATAATAATAATATTATTACTGAAGTAGATGACCCTGCATTAAATTCCCAATACTCTGTTAAAAGGGATGGAATTTTATTAGCCACACCTTGATGTAGAATTTTACATATTTTTAATCAAACATTTTTTAAGTATCATTTGCACACTGTAATGATTTCTAACATTGTGTGTATGTAAAAATGTCAAATTTGTACTGAAACAGCCCATTTATGTATGTAAAGAGGGAAGGATGTTAAGGCTTGGTATTCAGTTCTCAGGGTAAACTTTCTACCAAACGAGAAAGTGTTGCCAGTATTCACATGCCCCACTACAGGCCAATGCCACATGTTCTCCTGCAGAATATTTTTACTCAACTGAGCTCAAGTTGCAAAAGAGACAGGATGTTCCTCTCCCTGGTGAATTTGTGATAAAACTGCACCTAGAGCAACAGTGGAAGCATCACAAGAGATAAACTTTGGCGCATTTTGTGAAAAATGGACAAGTGTTGGCACAGATCCTATACATGTTTCAAAGCATGTACAGCAGGCTTGTGTCCACTGCCATTCTGCATCCTTTTTGATTAAGGCACGCAAAGGTGTTGTGATTTCTGCTTAGTCAGCTACAAACCTTATATGGTAGTTTTTGAATCCTAGAAATAAAGCAAATTCTGCTTTATCTTTTTAGGGTAATTTGTCTAAAGTCTTAATGTTGGATTGCAAGGGTTGTATACCTAATGATGAGAATCTGTGGCCTACACAACCTCAAGTCAACCTCAGTTTGTGCAAAAACACTATTTTCTTTGTGTAGACTGAGGCTGTATTTCATCACTCTGTGAAAAACTATTGTAGCCACCTTAGTTCTAAACAGGGGCTACTAGTTAAATTTAGTTTTTGGCTGGGTGGTAGTTAGCCCAGACTGACTGTGTAGTTTTTCACTTGGTCTTTCCCTTAGCTTCAGTTGGGTTGTGATTTCTCTCTGTTGCCTGTAGATGTCACTGGTACCACTGGCAATAGAATGCGATTTTCCAAACAAGATTGAGTTTTAATTACATTTCCTTCAGCCCACCCAGTAGGTGGTTTAGGCCACTGGTGCACGCTGGGGGAGGATATAAATAGTTGAGACAAAACATGTGCTTGCTCTCTTCCCCCAAGCTTCACACATTTTTCTAATTGTAGACATTACATGCATTTTGGGTGAGAACATTTACAAATAGACTATTATTAACTTGCCCACCTAAATAATTTGAAAGTAATTTAATAATTAGGTTATTTTACACATTTTTATTCAAACTCTGTTTTAATATCATTTGCACACTGTAATGATTTCTGAAATTGTGTGTATTGTCCTGTGCACAGTAAATACACAGAGAGAAAGGCACAGTGTTGTCTTCAAGCTGAAAAAGTTGTTTGTAAACAAATTTCTAGTAATCACCATGACTGTCCCGCTTATAACATGTTTGGGACGCACACTGCTTCCCATTCATTATTCTGAGACCTGTACCTGACAGTGACAGTGCAGTCTCTGAACTAGAAGCTCTCTTAGTTCACAGCTCCCTTGTACATTAACATTCTCACGGCATGGGGAACTGTGCATAACAAGGTTAATCTACAGATTGCAAATGCCAAATGGTTAACAATTTTTATCCCCGGATCAGTCTGTGGGATATTATACAGATCTCAGAAAAGCCAGATGGCTTGCTGCAGTTATGTTACACTGTTATTTTACTCCTATTTAACAATTAATATTCCTGATAGTATTTAACTCAAAGCCTCAGCAGACAGCACAAAGGAAGACTGCCAATAAACTGGCATAGTGTAAATTCAGCCTTTACTGACTGTCACAATTCCAATTCCCAGTCCAGGACAGAGTGCCAAGGCAGCTCTAGCTAATAAGTACAGTAAACTCTTCTGGTGCTGTTCAGAAAACAATGAACTTTTGCTAGTATCAACACTATTTTGAAAGGCTTGTGGGAAGCATTGCAACTTCTGATCACCTGATTCTATGCTGTGCCTCATCCCTCACTTGTTGCAGTAATTGTGGGCTGATAGTGATGGGCATATCAGGAAAAGGGAACACAATGGCTACATTGGGGGGGGGGGGGGATCATACTGTACAGTAATAATAATGATTCATACTCAGAACTATCTAGGGTTATTAGTGGTGTATCCCAAATACTATTTCAGTATTTGCAGATGACACCAATCTATAAGGAAAATAACGTCCTAACAGGATGTCTCCAACTTACAAGCTGACCTCAATGCACTGCTTAATTGGTCAACTATGTGGCAAATGAGGTTTAATGTTGCTAAAAGAAAAAAAAAACATGCATGCATCATAGGTTCTAGGAGGAGAACAGCTGGAGGAGTCAAAAGTGATGGATCTGGGTGTTCTGCTAGATTGGGTCGGTAACCCGTCGATCGCGGGCTACCTGTCGTGTGACAGGTCGACCGGGAACAGGTCTGCGCCACCTCCCCCCCCCCTCCCTCTTTTACTTCTAGCTTTCGTTTTTTTTCTCCGCCCCCAGCCTCCTCCTCCGCACCTTTAGACCTTCTCTCTCCCTCTCCTCCAGCCTCTCAGTGAACAGTAGAGAGTGAGAAGCAGCACCCCTAAGGATGGAGGGCGGGAGGAGGAGCCGGCCAAATCAACTTTTAAAGTTAACACGTCGGTGATTGGTTGCTAGGTCCTAAGCAACTAATCACCAGCTTGTTAATATGAACGCAATGCACTCCTTAACCCTGCATTCTAAGCGCCACGCACTCCTAAACCCTGCATTCTGAGCGCCACGCACTCCTTAACCCTGCATTCTGTGTATAACGCACTCCTGATCCCTGCATTCTGAACGCCATGCACTCCTTAATCCTGCATTCTGAGCGTAATGCACTCCCGATCCCTGCATTCTGAGCTCAACGCACTCCTGACCCCTGCATTCTGAGCATAACACATTCCTGATCCCTGCATTCTGAGCTTAACACACTCCTGATCCATGCATTCTGTGCGTAACACACTCCTGATCCCTGCATTCTGAGCGTAACACACTCCTGATCCCTGCATTCTGAGCGTAATGCACTCCTGAACCCTGCAGTCTGAGCTCAACACACTCCTGAACCCTGACTTTTGAGCATAGCGCACTCCTGAACCCTGTATTCTGAGCTCAACGTACTCCTGACCACTGCATTCCGAGAGCATCGCACTCCTGATCCCTGTATTCTGGGCGCAACGCACTCCTGACCCCTGCGTTCTGAGCGCAACGCACTCCTGACCCCTGCATTCTGAGCGTAACACACTCCTGATCCCTGCATTCTGAGCATAACACACTCCTGATCCCTGCATTCTGAGCATAACACACTCCTGATCCCTGCATTCTGAGTGTAACACACCGCTGAACACTGCATTCTGAGCTCAACGCACTCCTGAAACCCTGAATTCTTAGCGCAACGCACCGCTGAACACTGCATTCTGAGCTCAACGCACTCCTGAAACCCTGAATTCTTAGCGCAATGCACTCCTGAACACTATATTCTGAGCGGAACGCACTCCTGACCCCTGCATTCTGAGCGTAACACACTCCTGATCCCTGCATTCTGAGCATAACACACTCCTGATCCCTGCATTCTGAGCATAACACACTCCTGATCCCTGCATTCTGAGTGTAACACACCGCTGAACACTGCATTCTGAGCTCAACGCACTCCTGAAACCCTGAATTCTTAGCGCAACGCACTCCTGAACACTATATTCTGAGCGGAACGCACTCTTGAACCCTGCATTCTGAGCATAATGCACTCCTGAACCCTGCACTGTCTTGTAATACTTTTTTTTTTTCATGTCCACTCCATTTGCAATCTACATTTGGGGTTAATAATGTATTACAACCCACAGTAGATCACAAAGGCAGTGCGTTTTGAACACGGTGCAGGAAACACACATGGAACATGCCTTTCTGGTATCGCGTTTTGGTGTGAACCGGTTCTAACAGCAGGACACTGTGCCCGGTGATCTTTGACTTTTTCAGTGTTGTTCAAGTAGATCTCCATCTCTCTAAGGTTGCCTACCCCTGTGCTGCAGATTCTAAAGCAAGCAAACTCTTTTTTGTATTAAAAGAGGTATAGACTTCAGAGAGAGAGAAACATAATTCTCTCCTGTACAAATTATTAGCAAGACCTTATCTAGAATATGCAGTTTAATTTTGGGCTCCTGTGCGCAAAAAGGATGTCGGGGAAATAGAGAAAGTGCAGAGAAGGGCAACCAAACTGATAAAAGACATGGAGGAGCTCAGCCATGAGAAAAGATTAGAGCAACTGAATTTATTCTCTCTTGAGAAGAGGAGATTAAACTGGATGTAAACCCAATCCATTAAATTTGACCTAAGCACACATATCTGTAGTGTTTTCTTATCTCTCTCCAAAGCCCTGAGTCCCGAGTCTTTCTGCTGCTCCATTCTTCTGTTATGAGCATAAAAACTTCTGATAAGATGTCCGACATCCAAGATAAAACCAGCCTGAAATTTGTGTCGGGTGGGTGCTATAAATAGATTATCAGAGAGTTGGGCTATTCACAGCGCGGCTCTGCACATTCCTTCCTTCCTCTGCCTATGTGGAGTGGGGATGTGTGCCTTTCCTCCAATCAGCTGTCACACAGTGTATGCCAAGACTTCACTCCCAGTGCTGAACGGTCTAGTGTTTTTGTAACCTAACTATGTAACTATATATAATGTTAAAGTGGTTGTATACCCTTTTTTATATTTTTACCTACAGGTAAGCCTATAATAAGGCTTACCTGTAGGTAAAATGAATATCTCCTAAACCTGTACAGTTTAGGAGATATTCACTTTGCATGCAGCCGCTGATGTCAGCGGCACATGCGCTGTGAAGGTCCGGCTGAAGGTCCGGCAGACACTGCAAGATCTTCCCGTGCGCATGCGCGAGAGTGATGACATTGTGGCTCCGGCCACTCACAGCACTGGAGCCACCAACCCGGAAGACACGCCGAGGGGAAATGTCAGCTCCCTCAGCGGTAATTGGGATCAGCTGCCGACGCCTCGTTCTAAAGTATTTCAAAATGAGCTAGTATGCACTGTATAGTAGCTCATTATGCCTTCGCCTTAGAGGGTTTTTTTCAATTATTTTTTTTTGTGCGGGTATACAACAGCTTTAATGGATGATAATAAATGATTCATCTGTAGTACTACACCCATAGAGGCTGCAGGTAAAAGGGTTCCCCACTGCTGCACAGCCAGTCACATATCATTTTCAACTTGCATCCAGACTCAGAAAACAGTCCTTGAGCTTTGGTCTTGTTGTTTTATTGAGGGGATAATAACTTGAATGGGGTTTAGGATGGACTCGACAGTAACATAACAAACCAGGGATAACTTCCTCCCTATTTACAGTTACATTTGTTCCTCCTGCACAGCTTGACTTGATCCTTGTACAGCTCCACTTGACTTACTCTGCAGAACTCCAATTAATTTGTTTTTTGGAAACTAACAGTCTCTTGTTAGCTCAGCAAAAGACCCTTACAGGCTAGGGACTCTCAATCCATTAGAAAAGTATCATATGTGAAGTGAACTGTATCCTGAAACATTGATCCTACAGCTTCCTGTAGATACTGGTCCCAGCTCTATTTCTTGCGGGAAATGCTAGCCCACCTGGATGTCTCTTCACCAGCCCACCTGAATGCTTCTTCTTGTCAGTCTACTTGACTGACACTCTGCACCAGTGCACCCCACTGACACACTGCAGATCTCCCAGAGCAAGGTTTGATGAGGACTTAGCACACTGCCATATTTCCAGGGAGACCTGCTGCATGTGACAGTCCTTGTCTGTCCCTGCATTGTGCTCATCTACTCACACTGTCCTTCCTTGCTCCCACCGCCTCTCCGGAAAGCCTCCTTTAGGCTGCCTCCTGTGGTAGGATACTTCCAGGCCAGCCACCTGAGCCCTGGCCCGTGGTAGAGCCCCTCCCTGGCAGGGGTCCAACAAGGGCCACCGACAGACTCCCTCAGCACCGCATCTCCACCTTCCACCCAACTCCCTTGCTGGTATGACTGATGTATATTTAAGGGCTCCTTTAGTTCCCTGCCAGGCCCACTTCCTTGGGATTGGCTAAGGGCCCCTAAATATGCAAGACAACCCTCCTAACTTCTGCCCACTAATTTCTAGAATATTCTCCAATATTCTAGAACCAGGGGGAGGCACCAGAGCTGCCTGGATGAGTCATCCAGCCCTGAACTCTAATGAACCCTGACCCCGATTTCATGGCTCAGGCTTAGCCCTGAGCCAGACTATAATTTAACTGCACTACCACTAGTAGCACACTAGAGGGTACTACACATCTTTGATGTAAAACAGCACCTTCCACTGGCAGGATTAGAGTTCATTGTGACACTGGGTATAGTCTTCATTTTAGTCAGCTAAGATGATGATCACATCCAACAAAGTTCTTTGGTGTTATCAAAAGATCGACCTTCTTTGGGCAAAGTTCTGCACTGACCAAAGGTGAAATATGAACAAAGTCTATGTCCTCTCAAAGTTTAGCCGTACTCAGCCAGCTCAGGGTCACACATTTGGCATGATCTTTATTCAAACTCAGAGACATTAGCTGCATTGAGTGTGTATGGTCCTTTTGTGTGCAGACAAACTGTTAACAGGTCAACATCTTTATTAATCGCACAGATGACCTGCTGCATTTCCTTCTACTCGCTCTTAAAGCTCTTGAAGCACAAATGTCATAACATTTTCTTAAAATGACAATACACTTAAAATGGTTGTAAAGGCAGTTTTTTTTAATCCTAACGCAATCTATGCATTAGGATAAAAAGCCTTCTGTGTGCAGCAGCCCCTCTCACCCCCTCTAATACTTACCTGAGGTCCATCTAGATCCAGCGATGTTGCAGGAGTGTCTTGGCTGCCCAGGACTCCCCTCCTCATTGGCCATTGGCTCCCGGTGCTGTCAATCAAAGTCAGTCAGCCAATGAGGAGAGAAAGGGGGCGGGTCAGGTCATGGCTCCTTTCCTGAATGGACACAGGGAGCTGTGGCTCGACTCGGGTGCCTCTATAGCAAGCTGCTTGCTGTGGGGGCACTCAACAGGAGGGAGGGGCCAGGAGCGCCAGTGAGGGACCCGAGAAGAGGAGGATCTGGGCTGCTCTGTGTAAAATCACTGTATAACAGGTTTGTTGTTTTTAACTAAACAAAAACGAGACTTTAGTATCACTTTAAAAACTTGATAACATTATAAAGTACATAGTCAGGTGCCTGGGTAAAGTTTTGGTGCATTCTGAAATCTGCTGAGTTCCCCTCTCCAGTTTAAGAGAGTGGGAGTTTTCATCCAGGCTTTCAGATATTTGTGGCTGCATGGTAGGGCAAGGCACATCATCCCAAGTAGGCCAGTTAGGAATTATGTCCTGCTCAATCAAAAGATCTTGAGTGGTTACTAATCTGCACACATGCCAAGTTGATCGATCCTTCAACCTATAGGTCACTGGTCCCAAATGGCTGTGTGGATTCACACAGGATTAGATAGATTTGGGTTAACTTTGACTTAATTGGTGGCTTACCTATCCTCACCCACTGGCCAGGAAAAAGGGTAGTTGTCATTTCTTTTTGCATTACTGTTAGTTTTTGCTTCAAACTGGCACCTCCCCACTCAAGATTGCAGGTTTTGAACGTTATGCTAGTGTAGCCCCCTGATGTTTAGGCAGGGTTGCCATCAAATTTATCTGCCAAGTGATAGTTGCCTTGGCCAATTGATAGGAGGTCAATTGATTTCATCCTAATTCTGGAATTGCTGCACTTCTCTCTTCTATCACTAGATGGCCAGGTATCTGGTGGCATTAGATAAGACAAGGGCACTGCAAGGACATATTAGGAATGAATGGGGTGTCTCAGCCAATGGGCAGGGATTTTCTTGGGTCCCTTGGCCTGCTGGGAGAGCCTATTTATTTGGCTGGAGTCAGGTGATCGGGAGTTCTGTGCCACCTGGACAACTGTCTGGGTGGACGTGTGTTGCAATGCCTTGGGCCTATCCCAGGGACACCTGGCTGCTAGGCTGTTTGAGGGCCTATCCAGAAACAAGAGAGCAGCATAGGGTTAGGACTGCGGCTTGCAGTCCAACAAGCAGTAACAGTTCCGCCGGCCGGGAACCAGTCGTGGTTGGAGGTAGAAGAAAAGCTGTCGCCACTAAGGGACCATCCACCTTGCTACCGGACACCACTGTGAGTAAGCTGAGGCTAGTACCAGGGCAGAATTCTCACCAACCAGGGACAGTAAAGAAGTGGGAAAACTTCAGCAAGGGGCAAGTCAGGGACCCAGCCGGACAGCAGAGGTGACGCTTGTGGAGTGTCAAGTCAGGGACCTAATGTGTCAGCAGGGGTGAAGCTTGAGTAGTATCTGTGAGTGCCAAGCTAGGGACCCAGCAGGGACGCAGGGGTGACGCTTGAGGAAGATACTGTGTGAGAAAATTGGAAGAGCTCAGGGGATCCAGTGGCAGTGGATCAGCAAGTCTAGTGAGAGAGACTGGGAGCTCAGTTGAGTGAAGATCTACAAGAGGATATTGTAGAGGAAGTAAAGGAGTTTGTTACAACTTGTGGTAGAATCCTTTACAAGACTGTTATGCCATAGGAGACAGGGATCCTACCCGTGCAGATGTGGTGTCTTGCTGGATGCCTTTCCCTGCATGGCTGTCTAATTGTAGAAGTCTTGGAGTCTGACAATTAACATTGCAACTACTAAAGGGTGTCCTGGCCCTAACCCTCTCTCTCACAGTTCTGTTTAAGAGACAATAAATCTCTTTGCATTCAAGAAGTGTCTGGTGCCCATTAATCTACCTAGCATTGCACCCACCATGCCTCGTAACCCACTCTGCATAGAAGGATGTCGGCTCTCCCTAACGCTGGAGGTCACCACTAGGCCTCAGGGGCCCCGGGACTTGGCTACACTAGTTTATTTGGTGAGTGGGGTTCATAGATCCTGACCTATCATCAGTTTTGCAGTCACTTTACCAGTGATGCTATGAGAAGCTGAGATGAATTGTTGTAGAGCAGCAGTTGTAACTTTGCTGAAGAGAAGTCCATCATGCTGATGTGTGTTAAGCCTATTTTTAATTGTCTGGGTAAAAGGCTCCACACCTCCATTGGCCTCTGTGTGGTATCATTTCATTAAGGTGTGCTTTATTCCCTTTGATATAAAGAAAGTCTCAAGCTCTTTTGAAATAACCTGTACACCATTGTTGGTAATGATTTCCAGTGGTAGTCCCCACCAGTGGCGGGCTGGTGAAGTCTTAGGATGGGGGGGGCGCTCTTTCTTTTTGACCCCTCACACTTCTCATAAGCCCCACCCATTATATAATCCACCCACGCCGTCCCCTGTATTCCACCTGCTTCCACCCATAGTATCAGGAGTATACAGCTCAACTTCACAGATCAGGGTATATAGGTAAGGTAAGCATTACAGATAGGATATATAATGTATATAGGTCAGCACTACAGATAGGGTATAAAGGTCAGCATTACAGATAGGGTAGATAGGTCAGCATTACAGATAGGGTAAATAGCTCAGCATTACAGATAGGGTATATATGTCAGCATTACAGATAGGGTATATAGCCCAGCATTACAGATTTGGTATATAGGTCAGCATTATAGATAGGGTATATAGGTGAGCATTACAAATAGGGTGTATAGAGCACACACCCCCCCCCCTGCCACGGGGCTTGCGGCACTGACAGCATCCCCCCATGCTCCGGTGTGGGGCTCGCAGCACTGACAGCATCCCTCCATCCCCTGGCGTGGGGCTCGCAGCACTGACAGCATCCCCCCATCCCCTAATGCAGGAGATGCCACTGGTCCCTACCTTGAGAATCTAGTTAACTCTTGGGTCCCTGTGACAATGTACACCTTCTCTGTAACTTGCATTTAGGAGTGACATGCTGAACCATGTCCACATCCACCTGTCCAGTGTATCACCGCTACCTCATTCCCAGTAACTCCATAGGTGCACTTCACTTAACTTATCTCTTCTATACCTGATCACAGGCTGGGGACCTCTGCAGCGTGAGTCT
Source organism: Lithobates clamitans (assembly GCA_037952925.1). Lineage (NCBI taxonomy): Eukaryota > Metazoa > Chordata > Amphibia > Anura > Ranidae > Lithobates > Lithobates clamitans. The sequence goes on along the minus strand of JBBGZY010001244.1, from coordinate 1,344,993 downwards.
GCTCCCATTGCTATGGAAGATGGACTGCCCAGAGAGGGAATGCAGACAACAACTCCCTTCCTGCAAGAGGCTATCCCATCTATGTCAGGCAGGCGCTTAACGTCAGGCTGCCTGGTAGACTTCTGTTACCCTAGGTAACCACTTGCATCTTTACACTATATCAACTCTTGTAGTGATATCTTCATAGTGACCTGAAGTGTGGAAATGCCCCGGTTACTTGCATTACACCCCTTTAATAACTTCAGACCAGGTAGGAATAAGTGTTTTAATGCTTAGTTTAGAAGATTGCAGAAAGTCAAACATCCAAGAACAGGATTTTTCCTATGTCCCCTATTCAGGTTATGTGCTGCCCTGGCATACCTGCAAACAGGGCTGAGACAATAGATGGATGGGAGGGGCAGTTGCCCTGGGCACAATGTTTTACAGTAGGGATGGGGGCGCCTTCCTATTGTTGCAATGCTGACAGGAGAAGTGACAGAGACAGTGATTTTTGAACACGTGAGTGACTGCTGGGTGTAGGATCCCCTAAGCTTGCACTTCATGAACAGGGAGAGGGGGTGCAGTTTGGCATCGTTGCCCTGGATGTTGGATCATTTTGTCCTGGCACTGCCTGCAAAGGTAGAATCCATGCATAATACAGGGTCTATCAGTGGCATTCTCCAGCAGATGGTGTCTTCGGGGCAAAACAAGAAGTACAGAAGACCTCCTATGTTACGGCAATAGCAGGTGACATTCTTGTGCCTCTGCCGGGTGTGGCATTCCGATCTTCTCCCTTACGTGTTTCTCAGGTAACTCTACTGCACCTGCTCTCTTGGGTCCGGACCCCTGTCCCTTGTATAATGCACAGAACAAGTGGGTTGGACCTAGAAATAAACCCGCCAAAACCAAAGAACCGGGAAAGACCTTAACTCTTACCCTCCCGTGCAGGACAGCACCTACCTGGCTAAATTTCAACCCGCTTACAGGCACACTAGTATAAATGGAGCAACCTGCACCATTTTATTGTTGCACACTGTAATTGCATAGGAATGGTACATTCCATAAATATGTGGCTTGCTTGTAAGACTAGTACGCCAAAATGCATACTTATCCTTTAGTAAATCAACCCCAATGTCTTACTTTTATTTTGTTTCATATATTTTGAGCCTTGAATATCATAAAAAGAATTCCTAAATCTTTTTTTGTGGGAATGTCAGAGAAACTCTTGAGAGCTGTGGGAGATGGATATACAGGAGGGAAGGATTCAGCAACACAGCCCCCATCATCTGTTCATTGTCATCCAAGGTAATAAAAAACAATGATGACACAATCTGAGGGTGGCAGGGCACAGTGTGTTCTGCCAGGTTCTGTGCCCTCCCCAGGTACAACCCCAGGGTCCTGGGTACACACAGTCCCTTCCAGGATAACACCGGCTGCTCTCTGCCCCCAGATAAAGGCTGAACCTCCCTCTCACGTCACCAGCAGCTGCTGCAGCAACTCAGGAAAAACTTCCCAAACTTCCAGACTGTGAACAGGAGAGGAGCAGAGTATGAAGCTGAGAGCAGAGATTGCTGGGTGAAAGCTGCCAAGAGGGACTTCCAGGACTTACTGCCTAACTGCAAGGACTGAACATCTAACGCATACTGACCGCAGGAACTGAGTACCTACTGCACACTGACTGTAGGAACTAAGCATCTACTGCATACCGACTGCAGGAACTAAGCATCTACTGCATACTGACTGCAGGAACTAAACATATGCTGCATACTGACTGCAGGAACTGAACACCTACTGCATACTGATTTCAGGAACTAGGCACCTAGCCAACACTGACTGCCAGAACTGAGCACCTACCACATACGAACTGCAGGAACTGAGCATCTACTGCATACTCAGTGCAGTAACTAGGCACCTAACCAACACTGACTACCAGTACTGAGCTCCTACTGCATACTGACTGCAGGAACTGAGCATCTTCTACATACTGACTGGAGGAACTGATCACCTACTATATACTGACTGCACAAACTGAGCATTTACCAAACGCTGAATGCCAGAACTGAGACACCTACTGCAAATATTGAGCACCTACCCAACACTAACTGCAGTAACTGAGCAACTACTGCACTAACCGCAGGAGCTGATCACCTACTGCATATTAACTGCGGGAACTGAGCGCTTACTGCACTGACTGCAAGATCTAAGCATCTAAAACATACTGACCGCAGGTATCTAAAATAGACTCCTGTCCACAAGAACGGAGAACAGTCTATATCCTCCAGACAGCAGAAAAATAATACCCTGTACCAGGAAGGGTCTCTGAAACAAGAAAGAAATCACCTTTTTCCAGGAACAGAGGCCACCTGCCTGCGGGGCCCCCAAAATCAGCAAGGAGCAGATATACCAAATATTAAGGACCAGCTGTTGTGATCACAATCTAATTGCATGAAGCGGCCTCTGACCAGTGACCACCCAGATCTACCACTGCTGGGATCCTCTATACACCATCCCGGGATCAGCACTCAGGCTGCTACGACTGACCACCTTTTACTCAGAGACAGCTTTGGTGTCAGACTGTCGCCTTACCATCACCATCCACACTGGACCCCAGCGTCTGTAACATGTTGCATTACAGTAAGTCACTAATCTGTGTCACCCCTTGTCATTCCTGTCCAAAAGTAATAATGACATTCCAAGGTGGGCTGGGGACAGAGGACACCCTATAGGAGATTCACCACCTTAAATCACTCCTTGTGAAGCTGTTTTATGCCTCTGCTGAATAATATATTCAGGTTCAGTGTTGGATCTGGATGGATGATGGTTAGACATAACTGCCAGCTTTCATTCCTGGCTCATCATCGTCATCCTCCAGACTCAGATATACAAGTCAGCTGTTGCTGGGATTTGCAGTGTCACAAAAGATGAGGTGGTGTCAAGCCCCAGTGCCCAACTTGTGGCCTGAGGGCTGCATGTGGCCCTTTGGTACTTTTTGTGCAGCCCTCAAGGCACTAATCTATGTTTCTTTAATGCCATATTATAGCGGTGCTTTCTAGTAGTTTCACATAATATGTCTCCAGTCTGTCACTGTCTCCTGAACCATGTCCCCAGTCTTCAACAACTCCTATAGCATATCCAGAATATCTGCAGTCTCAAACCATCTGTTGCATCATCTCTGCAGTCTATGACCATCTCCTGTATCATGTCTGCAGTCTCTAACCATCTCTTGTATCATGCCTGCAGTCTCTAATCATCTCTTGTATCATGTCTGCAGTCTCTAACCATCTCTTGTATCATGTCTGCAGTCTCTTACCATCACCTGTTACATGTCTGCAGTCACTTATCATCTCCTGTATCATGTCTGTAATCTCTTACCATCTCATGTATCTTGTCTGCAGTCTCTTACCATCTTCTGGATCATGTCTGCAGTCTCTTACCATCTCCTGTATCATGTCTGCAGTCTCTGACCATCTCCTGTATCATGTCTGTAGTCTCTGACCATCTCCTGTATCATGTCTGCCATCTCTGACCATCTCCTGTATCATGTCTGCCATCTCTGACCTTCTCCCGTGTCATGTCTGCAGTCTTTGACCATATCCTGTATTATGTCTGCAGTCTATGACCATCTCCTGTATCCTGTCTGCAGTCTATTACCATCTCTTGTATCATGTCATTGGTCTCTGACCCTCCCATGTATCATGTCTGCTATCTCTGACCATCTCTTGTATTTTATCCACGCTTGATGACTATCTCTTGTATCATGACTGCAGTCTCTGAACATCTCCTGTATCACGCCAACAATCTCTTACCATCTCCTCTATCACGCCCCTGGTCTTTTTACGGTATCTTATTGAGTAATAATGAATAATCATTGAATTTTAAATGTGGCACTTTGGTGATGTATGGGGCTTCACTTAAAGCAGAACTTCACCCAAAAAGGGAAAGTTCAGCTTGATTAAATACTCTCCCCCTCTACTGCCACATTTGGCACGTTTGGGGGGGAGCAGGTACCTGGTTTTTACCCACTTATCGTCAGATCCCGGCGGCAATCTGACCGGAGGTTCACCCCCCTCCTTCCCACACATCACAGGTCCCAGAAGACTACGCGACCATTCGCAAAGCGTAGCGCTAATCATACATGCGCAATAGGAAACCAGCAGTGAAGCCGCAAGGCTTCACTGCCAATTTCCCTTACCTAAGATGCCAGCGCCTGTACCCAAAGCCGATTGAAGAATTGGCTCAGGTGAGGACATCGCTGGATCTCTGGACAGGTAAGTGTCCCTATATTAAAAGTCAGCAGCTACAGTATTTGTAGCTGCTGACTTCTCATTTTTTGGGGGGAGACCGGAGCTCCACTTTAAGCCCACCCCCCATATCAAGAAAGTTGACCACCACTATTTTATCTAAAGCTGAAACATTTTAGTTTTTTACCTATAAAGTGAGAAGTGGGGTTGTAAAAGCAGAAGGTTTTTTTTAATCTTAATATATTCTATGCATTAAGATAAAAAGCCTTCTGTGCGCAGCAGCCTCCTCAGCCACCCTAAAACTCACCTGACGTCCATCTAGATCCAGCAATGTTGCAGGAGTGTCTCGGCTGCCCAGGACTTCCCTCCTCATTGGCTGAGACATTGGCTTCTGCTGCTGTCAATCAAAGTCAGTCAGCCAATGAGGAGAGAGTGGGGACGGGCCGGTCCGCAGCTTCATGTCTGAATGGACACAGGGAGCAGTGGCTCGGCTCGGGTGCCCCCATGGCAAGCTGCTTGCTGTGGGGGCACTCAACAGGAGTGTTGCAGAGGGACCCGAGAAGAGGAGGATCAGAGCTGCTCTGTGCAAAACCACTACACAGGGCAGGTAAGTATAACATGTTTTTTATTTTTTACTAAAAAAAAAACACAAGACTTTAGTAAACCTCTATCAAGATTTACTTATTTAGTGCTGTGAGTCTCATCACTTCCTGTCCTAATACACAACAGGAAGCGAGAGGAGATCTTTGCAAAATAAGGGGTAAGCCCTCATAGACACTTATTAACAGAACAATTCCCCTCTATTCCTGTTCTGGGGACACCTGTAGTATTTTGGATTTCCTTTTACTTTCAGTTCCAGGGACACCAGAAAAATAGGGGTGAATGTCCCCAACGGGGACACAGTCATCATTGAAAACATGACATGGGCTGTAACTCTTCCTTACTCCATCCAAAACGAATATGAAAGTTTGGCTTTAGATATACTTTTGAGCTGAAGTTTCATTTGTTTATAGTTTGACATTTTTAAATAAACATTTATCTTTTTATTACATACACAGTCATTACATGCAGTGATGTAATGACTGGGCCTTTGTACTTCTCCGTGCAATTCAAGCAAATAGTGGCAGGTGGGAGTTTTTAGTAGGCAGCTATACATACAGTGGATATAAAAAGTCTACACACCCCTGTTAAAAGGTTTCTGTAATATAAAAAAATGAGGCAAAGATAAATCATTTCAGATTTGTTTAGGTAGAGGGAAGTAAAAATAAAAAAATAAGATAATATTGTTGCATAAGTGTGCATAACCTTACACTAATACTTTGTTGAAGCACCTTTTGATTTTATTACAGCACTCAGTCTTTTTGGGTATGAGTCTATCAGCATGGTACATCTTGACTTGGTAATATTTGCCCACTCTTCTTTGCAAAAACACTCCAAATTTGTCAGGTTATGAGGGCATCTCCTGTGAACAGCCCTCTTCAGATCAGCCCACAGATTTTCAATCGGATTCAGGTCTGGGCTCTGGCTGGGCTATTCCAAAGCTTAAATCCTCTTCTGGTGAAGCCATTCCTTTGTTGATTTGGATGTATGTTTTGGCTCGTTCTAATGCTGAAAGGTGAAGTTCCTTTTCATGTTCACCTTTCTAGCAGAAGCCTGAAGGTTTTGTGTCAATATTGACTGGTATTTAGAACTGTTCATAATTCCCTGTACCTTGACTAAGGCCCCTGTTCCAGCTGAAGAAAAACAGCCCCAAAGCATGATGCTTCCACCACTTCCACAACCACGTGCGTATGGTGTTCTTTTGGTGATGTGCGGTGTTGTTTTTGCGCCAAACCTAACTTTTGGAATTATGGCCAAAAAAATTCAACCTTGTTTTCATCAGACCAGAACACATTTTCCCCCTTCCTTTGGGAGACTTCAGATGTGTTTTTGCAAAATTTAGCTGAGCTTGGATGTTTTTCTTCGTAAAAAAAAAAGGGCTTCCATCTTGTCACTCTACCCCATAGCCCATACATATGAAGAATATGGGAGATTGTTGTCACATGTACCACACAGCCAGTACTTGTCAGATATTCCTGCAGCTCCTTTAATGTTGCTGAGGGCCTCTTGGCAGCCTTTCTGACCAATTTTCTTCTTGTCTTTTCATCAATTTTGGAGGGACGTCCAGTTCTTGGTAATGTCACTGTTGTGCCATATTTTCTCCACTTGATGATGACTGTCTTCACTGTGTTCCATGGTATATCTAATACCTTGGAAATTCTTTTGTGCCCTTCTCTTGACTGATACCTTTTTAACAATGAGATCCCTCTGATGTTTTGGAAGCCCTCTGGGGACCATGGCTTTTGCTCTAGGATGCGACTAAGAAAACGTCAGGAAAGACCTACTAGAACAGCTGAACTTTATTTTGGGTTAATCAGAGGCATGCTAAATGATGGCAGGTGTGTACTGACTACTATTTAAAGTAGTGTTCCACTGTATAAAACGTATTTTTTTTTTTTTGCTAAATGCCAAAGATTATGACTTGCACATCCTTTTTGCTTGATTAATGATGTCTGTTTTCTTTTAAAAAATAAACTTATAAATTTTCAAAGAGATCGTTTTCATCTTGCCTGTGGGCATGTGAAGCCCACAGGCATCCTCTTCCGGGATACGGTGCTGCTGATTGACCAGCATGCACTGCCCTTTCTATCCCGACCTTGCGCATGCGCAGTAATATTTAATCGGAGCGCCGTCAACTGCTCAGGTTGCCATCACAACGGGCGGCGTCGCTGGAAGTCCCGCCCCGTTGTGATGGCAACCTAGCCCTCGGCGCTGCCCAACTGACTCCTGGGAAATGATGACACACATCTCCCAGGAGCAGTAGCGAGCGGAGACTCTGAGGGAAATGACGTCAGTAGCCCAGGCACTGGAAGAGGCAGATTTCGATGGACCACCTAGCAACAGGGAAAAAAAAGGTACCGTAAGTAAAAAAAACATTTTCTCCAATTTATTTTTTTTACTTGATTTCATGCACATTTATTAATTTTGTTTTTTTTGGGGGTGGAACACCACTTTAAGATAAGTTTGAATGTGATTGTTTAATTGTGAACACAGCTACATCTGGAGTTATAAGAGGGGGTGCACACTTATGCAACCACAATATTTAATTTTTTTATTTTTACTTCCCCATCCTAAAAGATTTCAGTTTGTTTTTCAATTGAGTTGTACAGCTTAAAGGTTACATCAAAGGTGGAAAAAGTTCTGAAATGATTTATCTTTGTCTAATTTTTTTACATCACAGAAACCTGACATTTTAACAGGGGTGTGTAGACTTTTTACATACACTGTAGCTTCCTGAACACATCACATCACCCTGCCTCTATACTCCTCCACTCAGGAGCCCTCAGACCTGATGCAAGCAGTGGCCTGGCTCTTGGGGGGAGTTATGCAAATGCAGTGGCGGCCCGTCCGGCCCCCAATCCATGTGCCTGGCCCCTAATCTACATGCAGGGCCCCGGACGCATGGATTTCAATGGGTTTTTTTCTTTTTTGAAGCACATGATTAGAGCCTGAGGCTCTAATTGGCTTCAAAAAAGGGTGGGCTCGGGGCGCAGAGCACTGCGCCCCAAGCCCACCCAGTTGTGTGACAATAGCAAATTAATATTGGCTATTGTCTTCCTGATTCTCCTCCTGGCCAATCAGGAAGCAGGTCCTGAGACCCGATTGGCCAGGAGTCTTAGGACTCCTGGCCAATCTTGTTTCAGGACCCACTTACTGTACGGCTGGGAGGAGAAGCAATGGCCCTAGGTAATACTCACAGGTGATGCTGAACCCTGATTATTGAAAGAGCCAAAATCCAATTAGTGAAAGGGGCAGGCACAGCCCACCTGCTCAGGGCTCCAATATTCTACAGAGACCTGGCAGCAGCACTCTGCTCAAATCATTCCCTGGAGATCTGGGAACCCGTTTTTTTGCTCTCTGGAGTCTTGCTCCTGACAACTCATATTATGAAAAAAGAAGAGGAATTTCTGCCTTTATTATTGCTGCAGTATTTGCTGGAGAGCATCAGCAACTCCCTGACTTGTATAGTTTGGTTGCAGTCCATCCCTAATTTCAAGGGTGGCATAAAAAAAAATGGGTGGAGCTCCTCTAACCCTGGAAGAGTCACCTTGTCCTTCTCTTGATTTTGGATCTCGGATGGAGCGCGATGTCCGCCATATAAAGGACTCTTCGGTGTTTATCACATTATAAAGTGAATGTGTACTGATAGGAGTATGAGAACCACTACTGCTGACCTCCTTCTGAAAATGCTTAATACCTGACTGTCACGGTGATCCAGTGGCTTCAATACTTTCCTTTCGCTGACACCAAACGCATATGTACAACAGCAGAAGTGACTGTGCTAGCTTTATCGGCTGCATGCGTATTCCTGGCAAGTGATTGAGAAAGGAATTCTGGGAGAGCCAGGAAACTGCTATTTTTAGGGGAATATCTTCATTATTAGCCTTCATATATAAATCAGTACAGGTCTTATTTAAACTAAACAATGACACGCAGGGTGAACCAAGCTTATTGGTAGGAAGAAGTGGATTGACTTTTGTCAAATAGATTTTTTCACAAAGTGGGTTATTTATGAAAAACTGGAAAGTGCAATATCAGATGCAGCCCTGCAAAGAAACCAATCAGCTTCCAGGATTTATTGTCATTGCTTCATTGAACAAGCTAAAGTTAGAAGCTGATTGGCTACCATGCACCAGATTCTGAGTGCTCCAGCTTTAGTAAATCTCCCCCAAAATGACTGACTCTTCTGTTCCCGAAATCTCACAAAAGGGGGGAAATCTCAGTTTTACTTATTCACCTGCTTAAAATGGACCTTTATTCTGTAGAAACTTAAAGCAGTATTAAACACAAAACTAAATATTTATTATATTGCAGCTTACCAATTGGTAAATATGATGGCTGTATTGGTTTTCTTTTTTTAGGCTTTCTTTCTTCTATTTGTATCCGGTGAGCTGGCCAATAAGTTTCTTGTTTTTCAAAACAACACGTTCACTTCACAATGTAACAGTTACTGTACAGAGATGAGACAAGCCATTAACCACTGGGGTGCTTACAATGGTCAGCTTTTATTTATTTATATAAAACCTTTATCCCAAAAGGAAAACAAACAGCTGTAACTGCTTATAAAGTGTGGGCTGGAGTTTGGCTTCAGTTTGTTAGTGAACTTAAATCTGCTAGTACATCTAACACTCCCCTCCTCCCGGACAGAAAACGATTTTGTCTGCTGTGCCCCCTGTGCTTCTTCATTCAGAGTGGGGGCGCTCTAATACAGGAGATGTGTTACTGGCCAGATCACCAGGTGAAAACAAAGGGGGACAAAAAGCCTGAAAAAAAAAAAAAGAAAACTAATGCAGCCACTACGTCTAATGATTGGTAAGCTGCAATATATTACATTTTTGGTTTTGGGTTTAACACTGCTTTAAGGTGGCCATAGATGGATCGAAATACAGATGATTCAGCAAGGACCGGATGGATTTCCATCAGTGTGTGACCCATTCAGCAGAAGATGATAGTTAGAACGACTTCTGTCAAAAGGACAAGTTGGAAGACATTTGTTGATCAGTGGCTGCAGCCATCCAGCTACAGCCGCTGATCTGTGTTTTAGTTAAGTGAATGTTTGTGGAATGCCAGATCCTTTATAAAGATATGTTTTTTCCCCTTTTTGTGTATTTGAATGTTAGGGCTCATTCGCCTGGTTGTTAATGGCCATACACGACCCAGATCAGCGTATTTCTGTGGTAGGTACAGCCAGGTATAACATGCAGCTAGGGTTGCTCACCTGTCCCTAACCATAGTTAATCACTCCATGGGCAAATACATAATATGTACAAAACAACGGTGTCATTCTATTGTACAGGCTGAGCAGGCGCAGCTAGACAGAAACACGTGGCTATACCTGCCGCAGAAATACACTGATCTGATATGAATGGCCATGTGAATGAGCCTTTATTGAAGAAGTAGTCAGCTAACAATGAATTTAAATATGCTTGGGACAAACATACAGTGTATCTGGAAAGTATCCACAGCGCTTCACTTTTTCCACATTTTGTTATGTTTCAGTCTTATTCCAAGATGAATTAAATCCGTTATTTCCTTAAAATTCTACAAACAATACCCCATAATGACAACTTGAAAGGAGTTTGTTTGAAATATTTGCAAGATTATTAAAGATAAAAAACAAAAAAAAAATATTCACAGTCTTTGCTCAATACCTTTTTGAAGCACCTTTTGGCACCAATTACAGCCTCAAGTCTTTTTGAGTATGATGCTAGAAGCTTGGCATACCTATTTTTGGGCAGTTTCTCCCATTCTTCTTTGCAGGCCCTCTCAAGCTCCATCAGGTTGGATGGGGAATGTCGGTGCACAACCATTTTCTGAACTCTCCAGAGATGTTCAAGTCTGGGCTCTGGCTGGGCCACTCAAGGACATTCACAGAGTTGTCCCGTAGACACTCCTTTGTTATCTTGGCTGTATGCTTAGGGTCGTTGTCCTGTTGGAAGATGAACCTACGCCTCCCAGTCTGAGGTTCAGAGCGCTCTGGAGCAGGTTTTCATCAAGGGTGTCTCTGTACATTGCTGCATTCATATTTCCCTCAACCCTGACTAGTCTCCCAGTTCCTGCCACTGAAAAACATCCCCACAGCGTGATGCTGCCACCACCATGCTTCACTGTAGGGATGGTATTGGCCAGGTGATGAGCGGTGCCTGGTTGCCTCCAGACATGAGGCTTGCCATTCAGGTCAAAGAGTTCAATCTTTGTTTCATCTAACCAGATCATTTTGTTTCTCATGGTCTGAGAGTCCTTCAGGTGCCTTTTGGAAAACTACAGGCAGGCTGTCATGTGCCTTTTACTGAGGAGTGGCTTCTATCTGGCCACTCTACCATACAGGCCTGAATGGTGGAGTGCTGCAGAGATGGTTGTTCTTCTGGAAGGTTCTCCTCTCTCCACAGAGAAATGCTGGAGCTCTGTCAGAGTGACCATCAGGTTCTTGGTCACCTCCCTGACTAAGGCCCTTCTCCCCCAATCGCTCAGTTTGGCTGGGCGGCCCGCTCTAGGAAGAGTCCTGGTAACGTCTTCCTTTTACGAATGATGGCAGCCACTGTGCTAATTAGGACCTTCAATGCTGCAGACATTTTTCTGTACCCTTCCCCAGATCTGTGCCTCTATACAATCCTGTCTCTGAGGTCTACAGACAATTCCTTGGACTTCATGGCTTGGTTTGTGCTCTGACATGAACTGTTAAATGTGAGACCTTATATAGACAGGTGTGTGCCTTTCCAAATGATGTCCAATCAACTGAATTGACCACAGGTGGTTGCCAATCAAGTTGTAGAAACATCTTAAGGATGATCAGTGGAAACAGGATGCACCTGAGCTTAATTTTGAGTGTCATGGCATAGGCTGTGAATACTTATGTACATGTGATTTTTTTTTCTTCGTTTTTTATTTTTAATAAATTTGCAAAGATTTCAAACATATTTGTTGTTGTCATTTTGGGGTATTGTTTGTAGAATTTTGAGGAAAATAATGAAATTATTTTGGAATAAGGCTGTAACATAACAAAATGTGGAAGTGAACAGCTGTGAATACTTTCCAGATGCACTGAAGATCCATTAACAGACATAAAGGTAAAAAAAACAACAACAAATAAACAAAAAATATTTTCCCAAAAAAGGGGCAGACTAAGGCACCCTTTCAGATGGGGCGGACTCTACCCAGCTCAGCAGAGTCATCCCCATCTGAAAGGTTGCCTTAAGCCTCGTACACACGATTGGATTTTCCGCAGACAAAGCGCCAGACTTTTGTCCGAAGGGTGTGTCCCGTGAACTTGTCTTGCATAAAAACGGTACACAATTGTCGGCCAACAAACACGAACGTAGTGACGTACTACGCGGAATTTCAGCTTTGGAGCGCCAAGTACACACAGTTGATCAATAGATGGATTTGTGTCCAAGCAGGGTGCTCATACATGGATTGAAAATTCTGATCCATGTATGGCCACCTTTAATGAACAATTTATTTATTTTTCTGTTGCTGTCACTTTGCTATCACTATGCTCTTATTTCTGATCTGTTGTTCAAAACTTCCCATACACTATACAATCTGGTTGTATAATCGCCTTTAGAGTTACCAAAACGATGTTATATGAGGACAAACCAAAACAAGCCATTGAATTTACAGTATATCAAGTCAGACAGAACCTTGTACTACATAGTAAAGCTGTGCCATCAGATTATATAACGTATGGCCAGCCTAAAATTTTTATGTCTTTTTTTTTTTTTTTTTGGAATTTTTTATTTTTCTTTAAAAAAAAAGAAAACATATGCATGTTTTTGGCACAGAACAGGTTCAGGATAAGTGAAAGGAGTTTCTGTAACATTTAATCACTCTGGGATCATTTACTTTTTTTTATGGTGTCTAAACACAAGTGCATTAACGTGCATTATGTCATATGTTAATGTGCGTCACATTAAAGCAGCACTTTCAAAAATAAAAAATAAAAAATGGCTTGCCATCGCACCATAACGTGTTTAAAAATAGTACATGACCTGTTCTTCTAATGCAATGCAGGTGCATTGCCTTAGTGCATTGGGGTGCCATATAAAATGAATGAATGAACGCATGTTATGTGGTTACTGCAAACTGCAGTCACGTATGTGGTAATGGACACATTACTGCAGCACAGAAGTGTAAAGGGACTCTTTGAGAAATGATGACTCGGTGGACCATTTAAGCCTTTTTCTACAGTAACTCTTTTATGTTTCTATGTTATTTGTGTACTGTTGTTTTAAATTTTGGTTATTTTTTTGTCTTTTTGAAGACAAAAAAACATAAAATAATAAGGGCACATGCATTATGTTGCATGCTCTGCTCGCCTAGGTGAGCCGAGTGGAAGTGGGTACCTGCTAGAAATAGGTACCCACTCCCAGAAAAGAAAAAATCCATAGGTGGTAGAAGAGGTGGGGAGTAGAAGGAAAAGCGCAACTTTCCTTTTTAGGTGATGTGCCGCTTTAAGAAAAACAAGTGAAATGAATGGGATACCAATGTCCCCTAACATACTGAAACAGATGTGACCCTTTTTTTTTGTAACGCTAAGGTAACAGGCACAACATTGTGTGAATGTGCCCACGGGTCCAGGATAAGTGAAACTAACAAGCTTCTTTAAATTTAAACATTTAAAGCCCATTGTACCTTTATAAACCACGTTTATATGCCCTCCGTTTAACACCAATGTATTTCTTCAAAATGGCAAAATTTTGCTGAAATCTCCTGAGTTTTACCAAAATTTTGGGGAACTAAAAACTCTTTCTCTGATGTATTATGAAGGCATGAAAATGAATTATGAAGGCAAATTACAAACTGATTCTAACAATGAGGTCCGATTTAAAGTTGTTCTAAACCTCAGACATGAAATATGAACAAAGCATATCCCTCTATAGTGTGTAATTGTCTCAATTAAGAAGCACTATGGGGTAGATTTACTAAAACTGGAGAGTGCAAAATCTTGTGCAGCTACGCATGGTAGCCAATCAGCTTCTAACTTCAGCTTATTCAATTATAGGAGAAGTCCAAATAGCAGTAGTCCAGGAGAAGGCCAACCTGAGATTGTTTGGTTGGGCTTCTCCTATGGGTCACAGGAGTGCAATTTGTTTTGTACTCCTGTGACCCGTTTTCAGCAGAGAGCGGTCTGAAGTCACAGAAAACAGTCCGGGCACCGTGTTATCCTGACAATAAAGTCTGTATCGTCCAGGTGCCTGGACTGATACCAGTCTCAGTGAGCCGCTGAGAGGATGAGACGGCCACTCCCTGCCCTCCACAGCTCAGTGCTCCTGTGAGCGCAGGGGAGGGGCAGAGCGGAGAGCTGCTGATTGACAGTCAGCAGCTCTCCTCTCGGGGAGCTGTGAGAACAAAGCCATCGGCAGTGTTTGGTGGCTCGATTCTCAGTGTAGAGACAGTGGGGGACAGATGCAGCATCAGTCCGATGCTGCATCCACTTGGGTAAGTATGAAACTGCAAAAAACAAACAAAAAAACAATACTTCTCTTTTAAGCTTTGCAAAAAACCTGGAAACTGATTTCTATGCAGAGCTGCACCAGATTTTGCACTCTTCAGTATTAGTAAATAAAACCCTAAGTGTCATTTCTGTCTGCTGTCTCCTTCCTCTGCTATCAGCATGAATCAAGTTTCCTTACACCAGGAGAAAAGAGGTGAAAAGCAGGGACTTACAGCACACAGCCTATGATTGACAGTCTCAAACCTGTTCCTGTATGCTATGTGGAGGGGGTGTGTCTCTCCCCTCCAATCAGCTCACAGAGTTCTCCTCACTGATCTCTGTAGAGTGTGACTTTAGCTCTCCATCCCCATTTTTTCTGAATGTTCAGACAAGCTTTAAAAATTCTGGACTTTTAAAAGGTGTAGAGGAGAGAAGGCTGCAAATAAACAAGTACAACCTATGTGAAAGCATTTGTATCATCTCTGTGCATCATGCACGGAAACCCTTACATATACCCAGTGATGTGACTGGCCTAAGGTGATACACAGAGATGAATCAAATCCTCCTCCTTGTACCTCTCTATCTGCAGTCTTCTCTTTTCTACAGCTATTCAAAGTGCTGAATTTATACAGTCTGTCTGAGCTGTGAGAAAAAAGGGGATGGGGAGATGAAGTTACACTCTACAGAGATCAGTTAGGAGAGGTATGGGAGCTGATTGGAGGGAAGGGACACACCCCCTCCATACAGCTCATGAGAACAGAGCTGAGGCTGTCACTCTGCTGGAGGCCTCTCCCCATCACAATTTTTCTCTTGGTGTCAGAAACACTTGTCAGAAGTGATTCATGCTGATAGCAGAGGAACAGAGCAGCAGACAGAAATGACACTTAGGGCTCCTAACTGAGACAAGTACACACTAAAGACCAGGGGTAGGCAACCTTTGAGAGGTGGAGACCAACCTGGACAACATGGAAGAGATCAAAGATCACCAGGGTGCTGCGCCCTTTTTTTTTTACAGAAATTAAGTAACAAGCCCCCCATAAAGACGGCATGAAGAAAACTTAGAAAAATCTTATTAAACTAATGTCACTGTAGAAATATGAACTTAGCCTACAAAATTTAGCTTCAGTGAGAAACTCTGCATTCTGTTTCATTCACAATGTTTTCAGTGTCTGGGGGGTAGTTGGTTACCCCCACAAGGTTGATGCTGGAGTTTATCGTGAAAGCAGAACATCGGGTACCATAGGCTGATATTTTTCAATTGATTTCAGGCCTGGCTATTTGCTCTGATTTCTGGCCAGTGTACGTAGTAGGTAGGGCAGTATACAGAGATCAGTAGTTTGTAGGGCAGTGTACAGAGGTCAGCAAGATCTAGGGCAGTATACAGAGGTCAGCAGGATGTAGGGCAGTATACAGAGGACAGTAGTTTAAAGGGCATTATACAGAGGTCAGTAGTTTGTAGGGCAGTGTACAGAGGTCAGCAGGGCAGTATACAGAGGTCAGTAGGATGTAGAGCAGTGTACAGAGGTCAGTAGTAGGTAGAGCAGTGTACAGAGGTCAATAGGATGAACAGAAGTGTACAGAGGTCAGCAGTATGAAGAGCAGTGTATAAGGATCAGTAGAGTAGGCAGGGATGAGCAGGTCTGAGGTTAGCAGGGCTGAGGGATTAGGAGAGTATGGTACTGGGGGGTCAGGAGAGCCTGGTACAGGGAGGTTAAGAGGGTACAGTACTGGGGGGGGGGGGGGTCAGGAAGCGCCAGTACAGGGAGATCAGGAGGGTATGGTACAAGAGGTCAGAAGGACATGGCACTGGGGGTCAGAAGGACAGGGTACTGGAGGATCAGGAGGACAGAGTGCAGGGCGGTCTGGAGGATATGGTATTGAGAGGTCAGGAGGGCATAGTACGGGGGGGGGGGGGCCAGGAAGGCACAGAAGTTCTTTTACTTATGCAGAGTAGTGCAGGGAAGCTGCATGACAGAGCTGCATGTTCTGCCGCTGATCCCCGTTGGCCCTCCTCTCACATGATATCACCCGCGTTAGATGGATCAGAGGGGAGGGCCACTGTGAAAGCGCATACTACACTTAGTGAAAGAGCTCGGACTTGCTCGGCTTGTTTGAACAAGCTCCTGAACCCACCCAAACTACTTCACAGGCAGGGGCGTAACTAGAAATAGCAGGGCCCCATAGCAAAATGTTGTATGGGGCCCCCCTGCAAACAGCCCCCCCCCCACAGCTGCCCTAGTGTCAATGCAGCGTGACCTGTGCCACATACAGCGTGACCTGTGCCCAATGCAGCGTGACCTGTGCCCAATGCAGCGTGACCTGTGCCCAATACAGCGTGACCTGTGCCCCATACAGCGTGACCTGTGCCCAATACAGCCTGGTCTGCCTGTGCCCCATATAGCCCCACCTATGCAGAGGAAGAGGCAAGCCACCAGGATCAGCAGAGAGCGGGATTGCCCACTGTAATAGCTTTCATTTGAATTTCCTGTCTTCCCGGGGCTCATTGTCACATAGCCCCACCTCTTGGCCCGACGCCTCTGATGACGTCACATGTCCCGCATTGGATTGGCGTTCTGTCTATCAAAGGCACCGGGCCAAAAGGTGCAGCTATGTGACGTGAGCCCCGGGAACACTGGAAGTTCTAATGAAAGCTCTTACATCGGGCAATTCAGCTCATCTTCTGATACGGACAGCTCGCCTCTTCCTTTCCTCTCTCTTCCCCTGGCTGGGAGACTGTGCCGGCGGTACTCTTATCCTCACTGGGCCCCACTCAGCTGCGGGCCCCATAGCGCCCGCATGGGTCGCTATGGTGGTAGTTACGCCCCTGTTCACAGGCTTCCGCCACCCCGCGGCCCCCGCCCCTTGCATACGTGCAGCTGCGTGGTGGGGGCAGTCTCTGCAGTCTAGGATTGGCTGAGTGAGTGCCTGCATCTCTCTGCAGTTGTAAGGGAAAAAAGAGGGTCAGCAGCATGGGGACATATTCGTGATCTACCTGTCACCTGCCTATATCACCTGATATGCTTTTTTCTTATTTCATGCCTGAGGTTTACAACCACTTTAAGACACCTAATAATTTACTATATCCCTTGAGGACATCAGTGATAGAGAATGGAACAAGGGGAGTGGGAACACCCCAATGTGGACAGAAACAGAGCCAGGTACTATAAGGGGAAATCTCACCATGGGGTCCCCAAGAGGTATAAGAAGCCAACATATAAAAGGTTACAAAAGGGTTACAAAAGCTCCCTTTTTGTTAATTTTCACACTCTGTAAAGGTTTTTTATTTTTATTATAATAACCTCTGCAAAAAGATTATTGAATGCACCTAGAAACAGTGGCAACTCTCAATGACAAGGCTTTTAGTTAAACTAAGCCATGTGATCATCATGCCAATAATGACAATAATCAACAAAACATTAGAGTTAGGATAAGGGATAGGGTTAGGGCTAGGATAACATTAGGCTAACGTTAGGCTCGGTTCACACTGGTGCGATGCAGGAAATCCTACTAATCCAGAGTGGGTTCCAGCATCGCACCTGACTCGCAGTCAGTTCACAACTGCCCTCTGCGAACCGCTGCGGGTGTTAAAACAAAGTTAATGACACCCCCAGATCGGTTCGCAGATCACAGTACGAACTGTGAATTCGGACAGGAATCAATTCTGGTGCGGACAAAATAAAAGGTCCTGCATGAGTTTGGTCCGAATGCGATGCAAATCCAGCCATACAGTTTGTATGGCTGAATTTACATCTCACAGACATTGCATGTGATTTGCACTGCAATGCGGTGTGAATCACATGCAATGTTCGGCATCGCACAAGTGTGAACCAAGCCTTAGGGTTAAGATTAGGGTTAGGATAAGGGTTACATTTAGGAGTATAGGGTCATGGTAAGCATTGGGATTAGAGTTAGAGCTGAGTTGGAATTAGGGTTATAGTTCAAATTAGAATTAGGGTTGAAATTAGGATTAGGGTAAGAATAAGGGTTAGCATTAGAATTAGAGGGTCACAATTAGGATTAGGGTTAGAGTTAGGTTTAGAATTAGGATTAGTGTTAAGGTTAGTGTTCAGGTTATGAAATTATGTAAGGATAATGGTTTATGGTTACCATTAGGGTTAGTGTTAGGGTAAGGGTTTATGGTTGGCTTTGTTTATCGACAAAGCAATTGATGATGTTGTCATTAGTGAAAGTTTAGCAAAATCTGTTAATTCTTACTAAGGAGCCCTAAAAGGGTTCAATTCCAATCACATAATGATCGGTGGCTGACAATATTTTCTCTTTTCCTCTATGAACTCCAGGCTGTGACCACAGCCGATAGCAGAACCGTTGACATCATACCACTACCTCCCCTCTCATATCTGAATCATCACCAGAGCCCCGGTGCAGCACCATGCTAGCCCGAAAAAGCATCATCCCTGAGGAATATGTCCTGGCCAGGATTGCTGCTGAGAACCTACGGAAACCACGACTTCACGATCGGCAGCGCAAGGCTCGCTTTGTTGCCAAGAACGGGGCCTGTAATGTGGCACACAAGAATATCCGAGAACAGGGTCGCTTCCTACAGGATGTCTTCACCACTCTAGTGGACCTGAAGTGGCGCCACACATTGGTCATCTTCACCATGTCCTTCCTCTGCAGCTGGCTGCTGTTTGCCATGATGTGGTGGCTTGTGTCATTTGGACACGGCGACATGGACATCCCGGAGAACCATAAGGACTGGGAGCCCTGTGTGGCCAATGTCAGGTGAGGTGTATGGTGGAGGAGGCCGCTGACTTCTAGCTTTCCGCTGGACTTTGGCTGATGATTACTCTTCTTTGTTATATTTAAGTTGATCTTTTAATAGCACCGATAACACCAACAATTGCAATTTATGGCTGTAGAACCTTAAAATAACTCCATACAGATTCAGCTCGTTTTTATCCCTTTCCTGGCTGAGTTGTCTTGTGGCAACCTTACCATAAATGTTCTGTTAAAGCTTCCCTCTACTCAGATATTATTTTTCTATGTTTGGTGGATGCTGCTTCTTCTATGTCGTGAGGATTCTATCGGTGAGATCCCCGGGCTGAGTTCCTGGGTCTGCACAACTGCTTTCCCCATTATGAGAGGAGCATCCAAAAGTCCCAGGTGCTAGAAAACACTCAGGAACTATGGCAGGAAGATTTCACTAGTAGAGCTCTTAAGATATATAAAGACAGGGAGTGGTAAAACACAATAGTTTGTTTGTTTGAAATCTTTGCAAATTTATTAAAAATAAAAAATGAAAAAAGTCACATCTACTGTACACAGGTATTCACAGCCTTTGCCATGACACTCAAAATTGAGTGCAGGTGCATCCTGTTTCCACTGATCATCTTTGAGATGTTTCTACAACTTGATTGGAGTCCATCTGTGGTAAATACAGTTGATTGGACATGATTTGGAAAGACACACACCTGTCTATATAGGGTTCCAGGAAGCCCAAGGAATTGTCTGTAGACCTTGGGGACAGGATTGTATCGAGACACAGATCAGGGGAAGAGTACAGAAATATTTCTGCAGAGTTGAAGGTCCCAATGAGCACAGTGGCCTCCATCATCCAAAGATGGAAGAAGTTTGGAATAATCAATACTCTTTCTAGAGCAGCTGGCCAAACTGAGCGAGAGGAGGGCCTTAGTCAGGGAGGTGACCAAGAACCTGGACCAACTCTGGCAGCTCCAGCATTTCTTCGTGGAGAGAGGAGAACCTTCCAGAGGAACAGCCATCTCTGCAGCACTCCACCAATCAGGCCTGTATGGTAGAGTGGCCAGACAGAAGCCACTCATCAGTAAAAGGCACATGACAACCCGCCTGGAGTTTGCCAAAAGGCAACTGAAGGACTCTCAGACCATGAGAAACAAAATTCTCTGGTTTGATGAAACAAAGATTGAACTCTTTGGCCTGAAATGCAAGCGTCATTACTGGAGGAAAACCAGCCACTGCTCATTACCTGGCCAATACATCCGTACAGTGAAGTATGGTGGTAGCAGCATCATGCTGTGGGGCTGTTTTTCAGCAGCAGGAACTGGGAGACTAGTTAGGGAAAGATAAATACAGCAATATCCAAAGACATCCTTGATGAAAACCTGTTCCAGAGCACTCTGGACTGGGACGAAGGTTCATCTTTCAACAGAACAATGACCCTAAGAACACAGCCAAGATAACAAATGAGTGGCTATGGGTCAACTCTGTGAATATTCTTGAGAGCTCGGACTTGAACCCGATCAAACATCTCTGAAAAGATCTAAAAATGGCAGTGCACAGACGCTCCCCATCCAACCTGATGGAGCTTGAGTGGTCCTGCAAAGAAGAATGGGAGAAACTACCCAAAAATAGTTGTGCCAAGCTTGTAGCATCATAATCAAAAAGACTTGAGGCTGTAATTGGTGCCAAAGGTGCTTTAACAAAGTATTGAGCAAAGGCTGTGAATACTTATGTACATGAGATTTTTTTTGCTTTTTATTTTTAATTTGCGAAGATTTCAAATAAACTTCTTTCACGTTGTCATTATGGGGTATTTTTGTAGAGGTTTGAAGAAAATAATTAATTTTATCCATTTTGGAATAAGGCTGTAACATGACAAAATGTGAAAAAAGTGAAGTGCTGTGAATACTTTCTGGATGCACTGTATTCGCTAGAAAAGTATGTTTTTTCCCCTCAGCCAACTGCCTGATGCAGGTCCTCATATTCTATATGTCTCAGGCTGTTTGGGTGATTTGTTCAAATATTTAGACATTGTATGCTACCATCTGTCAGAAAAAAAACATATTTTTAGCAATAGTATTGCTTCCTAACTATCTATCTAATATATACAGTAATAACAAATATACAGAGGGTTAGTGTTGCATACTTGCCAACTGTCCCAAATTTCCCGGGACGATCCCGGGATTTGGACCCTTTTATCAATTTTAGTGTTTCCCGAGAAATCAGTTTTTCCTGATTTTTTGCCGCCGCTGCTAGAGGTCCATTTTACAGAAGACCAGAAGAAGTAACGGCAAGAACAAATAAGAAACGGAGCCGGTGTTTCGTCAGATTTGGCGACCCTTCAGAATGTGTAACGAAAGTGACTTTCCTTCGCCGCCATCTTGCTACACCCCACACTTCTCCATAGTAAAATGTAAAATGCAAAGCTCCGGTGGGTGTAACAAGGTGTGCACTTTCCCCCTTCTCAGTGTATCCTTACTATGGAGGAGTGTGGGGTGTAGCAAGATGGCGGCAACGGAACGTCTCTTCCATTACACATTCTGATGGGTCGCCTATTCTGACGAAACACCGGCCGGGTGGCTACAATAGATATTGATCTGTGGTGCTGCCCACCCCCCGCTCCGCTGCTGATCTGTGACCTGTTGTGGAAAGGGGTGGGAGCTCAATATCTATTGTAGCCACCCGGCCAGCTTCACCTCTATTTTGTTCCCCCTCTGCCTCTGTTACTTCTGCATCTCTGTAATGGAGGTGGAGACACCGCTCTTGATGTAAGAAGGTCTCCAATGGGGGGGGCTACCTGATTTAAGAAGGGCTCCAATGGGGGGGATACCTGATGTAAGAAGGGCTCCAATGGGGGGGATACCTGATGTAAGAAGGGCTCCAATGGGGGGATACCTGATGTAAGAAGGGCTCCAATGGGGGAGATACCTGATGTAAGAAGGGCTCCAATGGGGGGGATACCTGATGTAAGAAGGGCTCCAATGGGGGGATACCTGATGTAAGGAGGGACTCTGCTGGGGACACCTTATGCAAGGAGGTACTTCGCTGGGGACACCTGATGCAAGGAGGTACTCCGCTGGGGACACCTAATGTAAGGAGGGATTCCACTGGGGGCACCTGATGTAAGGAGAGACTCCACTGGAGGCACCTGATGTAAGGAGGGACTCCGCTGGGGACACCTGATGTAAGAAGGGGCTCTGCTGGGGACAACTGATGTAAGGAGGGACTCTGCTGGGGACACCTGATGCAAGAAGGGACTCTGCTGGGGACACCTGATGTAAAGAGAGACTCTGCTGGGGACACCTGATGTAAGGAGAGAAACTGCTGGGGACATTTGATGTAAAGAGGGACTCTACTGGGGACATCTGATGTAAAGAGGGAATCTACTGGGGACACCTGATGTAAGGAGGGACTCTGCTGGGGACATCTGATGTAAGGAGGGACTCTACTGGGGACATCTGATGTAAGGAGGGACTCTGCTGGGAACACCTTATGTAAGGGGTACACCGCTGATGTATGGAGGGACTCTGCTGGGATCTAGTGGCAGGCGACGTGGCAAGTGACACACTCAGGGCTCCCACTGATTCTACATTATGATGAGTTGAATGATTTCATTCTATATTACAATACAATAATAGAAATAATGCGCTTCAATCACCCTGACACCATAAGAACCCTTTCACACTGAAGCGCTTTTCAGGTGCTTTCACGCTAAAAAAGCGCCTGAAAAGCTCATGAAAACCTATTTTCATTAAAATCAATGAATGCTTTCACAATGGGGCAGTGCGCTGACAGGGTGGTAAAAAAACGCCCCTCTCCATTGAAATGAATAGAAAGCGCTTCAAAAACGCCTGAAAAGCTCTTCAAAGCACCTGCAAAGCTCTTCCAAAGTGCTCAGTTTTTTTACTGGCAGTTTACAAGCACCTCAGTGTGAAAGGAGCCTAACAACCATGGTGCTGGGGTGATTGAAGCGCTAACACCAGGTGTTTGGAGTACAGTATCTTTATCTACTGATTGTTAAACTTTCTGGAATTCTATGCATTAAAAAACCTTCTGTGTGTAGCAGCCCCCCAATGCTTATCTGAGCCCCATCTCTTCCCAGCGATGTGCATGAGTGCCTAATTGACAGCAGCGGGAGCCAATGGCACCACTTTTGTGCAAAACCACTGCACTGAGCAGATAAGTATAATATGTTTGTTATTTTTAAAGAAAAAAAAAAACCAAGACTTTACAATCACCTTTATTTTTATTCTTCTCTGTTCCTTCATATCCCTGGCATCTGTACTTTTCCATTTCTATTCCTGGTGTCATTATAACAGGGCGTGAGGGATTCTTCCTAACGAGAACACAGACAGAAAATATAATATATAATAATATAATAATAACTTAATTCTTTCATATTTCAGGTCATTCACAGCGGCATTCCTCTTCTCCATAGAGGTCCAAGTGACGATCGGATTCGGCGGGAGGATGATGACTGAGCAGTGC
Source organism: Lithobates clamitans (assembly GCA_037952925.1). Taxonomy (NCBI): domain Eukaryota; kingdom Metazoa; phylum Chordata; class Amphibia; order Anura; family Ranidae; genus Lithobates; species Lithobates clamitans. The sequence goes on along the minus strand of JBBGZY010001244.1, from coordinate 1,321,533 downwards.
CCATTGGCAATCACTGTTCTCATTATGCAGAACATTGTGGGTCTAATCGTGAATGCTGTCATGCTTGGCTGCATCTTCATGAAGACAGCACAATCCCACAGACGGGCAGAGACTCTGATCTTCAGTCGCCACGCGGTCATAGCTGTCAGGAACGGCCGCCTATGCCTAATGCTTCGGGTTGGGGATTTGAGGAAAAGCATGATCATTAGTGCCTCCGTGAGGATTCAGGTCGTACGGAAAACAGTCACGCCAGAGGGGGAGGTGATCCCCATCCACCAAATCGACATCCCAGTGGACAATGCAATTGACAGTAACAACATTTTTCTAGTGTCCCCGCTGATTATCTGCCACATCATAGACAGGAGAAGCCCCCTCTATGACATCTCAGCATCTGATCTTGCTAGCCAAGATCTGGAGGTAATCGTCATACTGGAGGGTGTTGTAGAGACAACTGGGATCACTACTCAGGCCCGGACCTCCTACATCCCAGAGGAAATCCTGTGGGGTCACCGCTTCGTGTCCATTGTCTCAGAGGAAGAAGGTGTGTATTCAGTGGACTACTCCAAGTTTGGCAACACAGCAAAAGTGGCCACTCCTAGGTGCAGTGCCCGAGAACTGGACGAGAAGCCTTCCATCCTCATTCAAACACTTCAGAAAAGCGAGCTGTCCCATCAAAACTCACTTCGGAAACGCAATTCCATGAGGAGGAACAATTCCATGCGGAGAAACAATTCTATGAGAAGGAACAACTCTGGACTGATCATGCCAAAGGTCCAGTTTATGACACCGGAACAGAACACACTGGATACATGACAGAAACATTGCAGCAACTTAGTCTTCTTTCCAATTGTAGAGGTTTACGAACAATATTTATTGCCTTGTATACAACACGTTCCTGTTCTTCTAGTATTTGAAAAGTTTTTTACCTCCTTGAGCACTTTTAATAAAATTATTAATCCCGAATTCTACCACATTAAGTGCCTCTGAACAGTAACGTGAAAAGTTAATCAAAGATTGGCCAATGTCTTTCAACTTAAAAAAAGGTACTATTCATGCCATTTATATCTCTCAGTTCATCAGCACAGAACTCAGTTTATTAACTTACATGGGTAGGCAGAAGGGCTGTGAGGGTCCAAGCACTTATTTGTAATCAGTCAATGTTGAGATCAAGTGGGTGTTGGGTAGGTGCTGCCACAGACACTAAGACTGGCCATAGATGGAGCTAATTTCTTTCCTGCAAACACAGTCAGTTTTGATGGGGGAATCCCTCCTGCATAGCCATTGTGTTCTCCCGGAAGGCGTGCAGGGGAAGCCACCCCCACGCAGAGAACACAGTGATTATTGCTATCGGCTATAACAGCTGCTAGCCTGTCCATACATTGTTCGGGCCAATGACCATTTTAATTCAGTTCTACAAGCATCTAACCTAACAACTACTCCATCTCATAGCTAATATTGGAGAATGGCTCAGGCTTCACATAGTCTTTGGCTCTCCTCAGGAATGCAAATCACTAAAAACTTCCTCTGTATGACAGGAATGATTTCTAAAGTAAATACGCCATGAAAGTTATTTCAGGGCTGGTTTTAATGATCCCCTCCCCCTTAAAACTGTACACATATGGGGATGACATGGAAATGAACACATGGGAACAATGGGGAAGTAGCATGTAAGATGGATCTGAGTGGAGAAGGCCAGCACTGCTGGGAACATATAAACAGTATTGGGCTATTTCTGCTTGGTAAATATAATCCTAGATCGTTTACAGGTAGGTGGTTCAAACATTTGAACCATTGGCTGTTCTAGCCTAATGCACCTAAAGTGAAATTCCAGTCAAATTCTAACTAAACCTAAACCAATTCCCCCCCCCCCCATGCTAAGACTATTCTATCTACCCTGTAAAATGAAAGATGTGTATACTTACCTATCCTGAAGTCGCTCTGGTCCAGTCACATACTTTCTTCAGCACCTGCTTCAGTGTATAAGAGAGATTTTGCCAGCAACGGCTGCAGAGCCTGGGCAATGTCTTCACCCATTGGCTTCCTATGGGCCATTGTTGACTGTGCCTCCTCTACACTGAAGCTGGTGCTGGAAGTCAGTCATGTGACTGGACTGAAGTGACTTCAGAATAGGTAAGTATAGACATCTTTTCTTTTACAGGGTAGATAGAACAGTCTTAAAATGGGAGTGGTAGTAGGTTTAGGTCAGGGGTGTCCAAACTTTATTCAAAGAGGGCCAGATTTGATGAAATGAACATGCTTGAGGGCCGACCATTTTGCCTGACATTCTTTGAACCATTAAAATTCGGTCTAAGTGTGTTCGTCCAAGCATTAATACACTGTCCAACAAGCTTGGGCGTGTTATTTGTATATATATATATATATATATATAAATATATACAGTGGGGAAAATAATTATTTGATCCCCTGCAGATTTTGTAAGTTTACTCACTTACAAAGAAATGAAGGGTCTATAATTTTTATCATAGGTGTATTTTAGATGATAGAGAGAGAATATCAACCAAAATTCCAGAAAAAAACACATGATTCAAATGTTATAAATTGAGTTGCAGTTCAGTGAGTAAAAAAAGTATTTGATCCCCAAGCAAAACAATACTTGGTGGAGAAACCTTTGTTGGCAAGCACAATGGTAAGATGTTTCTTGTAGTTGGTGACCAGGTTTGCACACATCTCAGGAGGGATTTTGGTCCACCCTTCTGTACAGATCTTCGCTAAATCCTTAAGGTAAAAAACCAAGAGGCTGTCGCTTGGCAACTTGAAGTTTCAGCTCCCCCCATACATTTTCTATAGGATTGAAGGCTGGAGACTGGCTAGGCTGCTCCACAACCATAATGTGTTTTTTTCTTGAGCCACTCCTTTGTTGCCTTGACAGTGTGTTTTGGGTCATTGTCATGCTGAAAGACCAATCCACGACCCATCTTCAGTGTTCTGGCTGAGGGAAGAAGGTTCTCATCCAAGATTTTACAATACATGGCCCCGTCCATTGGCCCCTCAATGTGACAAAGTCGACCTGTACTTTTAGCAGGGAAACAGCTCCAAAGCATAATGTTGCCATCACCGTGCTTGACTGTAGGGATGATGTTCTTAGCATTGTAGTCAGCATTTTGCTTCCTCCAAACACAGGGAGTCGAGTTAATGCCAAAGAGCTTAATTTTGGTCTCATCTGACCACAGCACTTTCTCCCAATCCTTCTCTGAATCATTTAGATGTTCATTTGCATGAATGCCAAACATACTGCCAAGGCAACAAAGGAGTGGCTCAGGATGAAGCACATTAAGGTCATGGAGTGGCCTAGCCAGTTTTCTAGACCGTAATCCTATAGAAAATTTATGGAGGGAGCTGAAACTTCAAATTGTCAAGTGGCGGCCCAGAAACCTCAATGATTTAGAGAAGATCTGTAAAGAAGAGTGGACCAAAATCCCTCCTGTGCAAACCTGGTAATCAACTACAAGAAATGTCTTACCTCTGTGCTTGCCAATAAGGGTTTCTCCATCAACTACTAAGTCAGGTTTTGCTTGGGAAACAAATACTTATTTTACTCAATGAACTGCAACTCTGTCTCTATTATTTAAAATACACATATGATAAAAAATTGTAGACCCTTAATTCCTTTGTAAGTGGGCAAACTTACAAAATATGCAGGGGATCAAATAATTCTTTTCCCCACTGTATATATCTTTTGTGGCCCCCAACGAATCCCCAGCCTCTGAATGCAGCCTCACCGTTGACATGAATGCAGCTTCACCATTGCCATGATTTAGCCTTACTATTGCAATCAAATGCAGCCTTACCATTGCCATGAATGCAGTCTTACCATTGATATGAATGCAGCCTTACCATGCCAATCAATGCAGCCTTTCCATTGCCATGAATGCAGCCTTACCATTGCCATGAATGCAGCCTCACTATTGCCATGAATGCAGTCTTACCATTGCAATCAATTCAACCTTACCATTGCCATGAATGCAGCCTCACATGTGCCATGAATGCAGCCTCACCACTGCCATTAATGCAGCCTCACATGTGCCATGAATGCAGTCTCACCACTGCCATGAATGCAGCCTCACATGTGCCATGAATGCAGCCTCACCATTGCCATGAATGCAGCCTCACATGTGCCATAAATGCAGCCTCACCATTGCCATGAATGCAGCCTCCTATGTGCCATGAATGAGCCTTATCATTGCCATCAGTGCAGCCTGATCGATGCCCATCTGCACCCTCAGAGGGGACTGGTAGGGGGGTGGGACAAGCGTCGACAGATTATGACATACAGGAGAATCACCGTTGACATGAATGCAGCTTCACCATTGCCATGATTTAGCCTTACTATTGCAATCAAATGCAGCCTTACCATTGCCATGAATGCAGTCTTACCATTGATATGAATGCAGCCTTACCATGCCAATCAATGCAGCCTTTCCATTGCCATGAATGCAGCCTTAACATTGCCATGAATGCAGCCTCACTATTGCCATGAATGCAGTCTTACCATTGCAATCAATTCAACCTTACCATTGCCATGAATGCAGCCTCACATGTGCCATGAATGCAGCCTCACCACTGCCATGAATGCAGCCTCACATGTGCCATGAATGCAGCCTCACCACTGCCATGAATGCAGCCTCACATGTGCCATGAATGCAGCCTCACATGTGCCATGAATGCAGCCTCACATGTGCCATGAATGCAGCCTCACCATTGCCATGAATGCAGCCTCACATGTGCCATGAATGCAGCCTCACCATTGCCATGAATGCAGCCTCCTATGTGTCATGAATGAGCCTTATCATTGCCATCAGTGCAGCCTGATCGATGCCCATCTGCACCCTCGGAGGGTGGGACAAGCGCCGACAGATTATGACATACAGGAGAATCTCCTGTTTACTCGGCGGCCTCTTTAATACAAAGTCCCACATCCTATGATAGACAGAACAGTCGTCCAATGGCAGCCCAGGAGATGGGACTTCCTATTAAAGATGCCGCTGAGTAAACAGGAGATTCTCCTGTATGTAATCTGACGGCACTCACTCCGTCCTCTCCGAGGCAGCGCCAATAAATATTGGCTCAATTGGCTCATGGGCCGGACTTTGGACATGCCAGAATTTCACTGGAATTTCACTTTAAAGTAGAACTATGGGCAAAACATTCTTTATTTTTCATTTTGGATAGAGCAAGGGAGGGTTAAAACTCCTATCAGATTTTTTTTTCTGCCATCGCTGTCCCATTGTAGAGATTTCCCTTCACTTCCTGTCCCATAGCAAAACTAGAAGTGAGAGGAAATCCCTGCAAATGAACTACTTAAGCACCAGGAGGATTTGCCCCCTTAATGACCAGGCTATTTTTTCTGTGATACAGTATTGCGTCGCTTTAATTGTGCGGTCGTGCGACGCTGTACCCAAACAAAATTGACGTCCTTTTTTTCCCACAAATAGAGCTTTCTTTTGATGGTATTTGATCACCTCTGCGGTTTTTATTTTTCATTGCGCTATAAACAAACAAAGAGCGACAATTTTGAAAAAAAAATAAAACATATTTTTACTTTTTGCTATAATACATATCCCAAAAAATATATTAAAAAACAAATGTATTCATCAGTTTAGGCTGATATATATTCTTCTACATATTTTTGGTAAAAAAATCGCAATGAACGTATATTGATTGGTTTGCGCAAAAGTTATTGCATCTACAAATGATGGGATAATTTTGGGGACTTTTATTTTTACTAGTAATGTCGGTGATCTGCGGTTTTTAGCGGGGCTGCGACATTGCGACTGACATATCTGACCCCAAATGACACTTTTGGGAACCAGTGACATTATTACATTGATCAGTGCTCTAAAAATGCACTGATCAATGTAAAAATGACAATGGCAGGGAAGAGGTTAGGTGTGTTCCCTGGATGTGTTCTAACTGTAGGGGAGATTGGCTGCCAGGAACATGACAGAGATCACTGTTCCCGATCACTGGGAACAGTAGATCTCTGTCATGTCTCCTGTCAGAACAGGGTTTACACTGGCTGATCCCCGTTCTGCCTCTCTACTATGGGAACTGCGCCTGCGCGGGCCGCCATACAGCTATGGCAATTTGCGCAGGAGAGCCGCTCTGCTGCCGTAGAACGACGGCAAGTGGTTAAGGGAATTTCTTGGGGAACCCCAGGTCACCAGAATTAGTGTACTCGTTGGAAGATTTCCACTCTATTACTTTTCTGGGGACAACCCAAAATTTTACGTTTTTTTTCACTTTCACATTCAATGATAGTGGTAAACAGGACAAATAGAGAGGGTGAATCTCCTTAATAGGGTACAGACAGCAATAAAAACCTGACAGGGGCTCTAATCCCTCTCCACTCCATCCAAAATTGAAAAGAAAAGTTTTGGCTCTAGTTATACTTTAAGTACTCAATTCTCCTGTCACATCAAAGAAAAATAAGGCAACATTCATACAGTGTATTAGGACCGGTGCGAATTGTAGCAGCAGCCCGTGCTGCAGTTCTCATTGGCTCTTAGCAGATAGGTGTGGTCACTGGCCCGTTCACTATATGACAAATCTCCAGCGGCCGTGACTATTCACGGCTCTCTGCACAGCCAGCGATTACCTGCAGTGTGTCCAGCAAAGTGTGTCCTGCAGTAATCACTGGCTGTGCAGACAGCTGTAAATAGATGCAGCCACTAGTGACCCGTCATAATAGTGATCAGAAGATTCCTGCTGCTACAATTCACACCGGCCTTAATCATGTGGTTTGAATGTAGCCTAACGAGACTGTTATTCTTGTCCTGATGACCCCCTACAGCCCCCCATGTCTACAGTGTGAATGTCAGCTAACACAGTAAGACAGATAGGCAACCTTCCTATTGATTTTATTGGCTATTCACCTCATTCTGCTAATGAAGTTGATTGTCATGCCAATATAACATGTAGAGTCACTGCTCTTCAAGTCTCCTACCATTGTCATTAAACTCAAAGAATGAATCCTATATCATAGTTGCCAACAGTACCGATTTGCCCGGAAAATTCAGAAAAATATGTCAGGGGCGTTGCTATGGGGGTGTGGACCACACCCGGGCGACACCAATGGCATTGCTGCAGGGGTCCAGTGTGGCCCCCCTGTCACACTCCTTTCAATATGCAGCCTTTTTTTGCTCAGCTTGTGATTGGTAGGATCGGCTGTGGAGGGGCTGGGTGTCTGCTGTGTCTCGTGAAGCTGCAGGACCACCCCTTCTGCTCGGCTTATCTCTGGCTTATTGACGAGAAGGGCAGCATGGTGGTGAACAGGGAGAGACACCCGAGGCAGGTACCCATGCCTGTCACCAAACAAGCCACAGCTGCGGTGAGTCCCATAAAAAGCTGTCTGCTGACTGTCCTATACAGCAACTTTTTTTAGTGCCCCAGGTAGACGTCACATGTGGCGAAACATGTGAGGCGGAGCTACGCACTGACGCCATCGCGCCCCACGTGACCCGGAAGTGTGGGTGATAGAATTTGAGTTTGCCAGTAGACAATTTAATACATGTGATATTGTTTTGTATTCATTGTAAGTAGTCAATTGGCTTTCTTTTTCAATAAATGTCATATAAATGGTATCACACTTTCAGAGTTTCCTTTGTATGGTCTACATCTTGACTTCTGTCATATTGATCCCGCTGTGAGTGTGACTACAACAGAGGATCCATCTCACCATTGGCGTGTCCCAGAGGCTTCCTAGTCCCTTATACCCTGCAGAGGTTGTTCTGCCTGCCTGTTTGACCATCCTAGCAATAGGTGGTCCCTGCCGTCTGGTAAGCGTCCATGATCATGGAGTTTGCAGTGTCACAGTAGACCCTGCATGACTACTGGGTGGAATTATCTGTCTTGATGATTTTTGGACTTTCATATGTCTCAATTATAAGAATTTACTTTCTGCACAAATTTGAACTAATTTATATATTTTTTTTTATTTATTTGCAATTTGGTCTTTTATGTACTGAAATGTATTATATTCCTTCTTGAATTTATTTATGACTAGCGCAAATATTTTGTATTTTAGCAACTTTTGTGTGCCTGTCCCCCCACCGCCCTGTCCCAGTGTCTTCCCTCCCAGAAGCCCAGAACAGCCCAACTCTACTCATAACTCCCCCCCCCCCCCACTTCACCAACCCTATTTAACCACCCCCTCTTCTCCATCCCCCCAACTCTGCTTACTCTCCTTCTTCGCCACTCCCCCCAACTCTGCTCACCCCTCCACAACCCCCAACTCTGCTCACCCACTCTTTTTCATCCCCTTACTCTGCTCAGCCCCCAAACCCCCAACTCTGCTCACCCCTCCTCTTCTCCATCCCCACTCCAACTCTGCTCACCCCCCAACCCTCAACTCTGCCCCTCCCCTTTTCTCCATCCCCACCCCAACTCTGCTCACCCCCCCAACCCTCAATTCTGCCCCTCCCCTCTTCTCCATCCCCACCCCAACTCTGCTCACCCCCCCAACCTCAACTCTGCCCCCTCCCCTCTTCTCCATCCCCTACCCAACTCTGCTCACCCCCCCAACCCTCAACTCCACCCCTCCCCTCTTCTCCATCCCCACCCCAACTCTGCTCACCCTCCCAACCCTCAACTCTGCCCCCTCCCCTCCTCTCCATCCCCACCCCAACTCCGCTCACCCCCCCCAACCCTCAACTCTGCCCCCTCCCCTCTTCTCTTATATATTACCACATTCCCCACTATGTAAGTCATCTCAGACAGATTTAACAACACCCACTTTAAGCCACCCCTAATATTTAGTGTAATTTAAACTACGCCCTCGTTTCACCGTGCCACATTTTTTTACTCCTGCTAAGCCACACCTACAAATAATTATCCCACCCCTAATTAAAATAATACTCCACCTACAGAAAAAAAAGTGTCACTAAAATTGTTTTCAGAAAGTTGGCAACTATGCTATATGATACTGTGTTTGTGACATGTATACTGATTAGGAACATGTATACTGTCAACAGCTGAAGTATGATGAAAAAGTGCCTGATCCCCTGTGCTACTAGGTGCACACAAATGGATTGTGTGAAAGAAATGTATACATTGAACCAAAAAGTGATACAAAATAAAGAAAAAACCTCAAGTGAATATATGTTTTGAAACACAAAAAGTCCAATGCAGTGAACAGGCTAGTCCAAAGAGACTTGAGACTGGGGCGGAGGTTCACCTTCCAGCAGGACAACAACCCTAAAACTACAGCCAGAGCTACAATGAAATGGTTTAGATCAAAGCATATTCATGTGTTAGAATGGCCCAGTCAAAGTCCAGACTAGGGATGAGCTTCATGTTCGAGTCGAACATCGTGTGTTCGGCTGTTCGCCGAATTCCAAAAGATATGGGCCGTTCGCGCCAAATTCGAGTGGCGTGTCACGGCCCATAATTCACTGCGGCATCGTAGTGCATTGCTGGCTGATGATTGGCCAAGCATGCACTATGACCCGCATGCTTGGCCAATCACAGCGCCGTCTGTACAGAGAGCCGTAATTGGCCAAAGCCAGGGTGGCTTTGGCCAATTATGGCTCAGGGGGTTTAGTACACGCCCCACACCATATAAGGCTGCCTGCACGGCGGCCCTGTGTAGTGTGTTCCGAGAGATAGAGAGATAGATAGACAGAGAGACAGTGTCATTTGATTTAAGTTAGATAGACTAGGCAGGCGAGTCAGTTAGCTGCATTTACAGTGTATTGTGTATATATATACATCCTAGGTGTTGTATATCTATCTATCTATCTATCTATCTATCTATCTATCTATCTATCTATCTATCTATCTATCTATCTATCTATCTATCTATCTATCTATCTATCTATCTATCTATCTATCTATATACACTGTATTCAGTTTAGCTAGATCCGTTCCTGTTATTCTCTTCCTACTACTGACAGGCAGGCAGGTGTTTTTACAGTATTTACAGCTACCTGAAAAAATTGCTGGTGTTCTTCTGATCCTATTAGTCCTATTAGCTACAATATTTACACTTAGTGTAGTGCGTCTTCTGCACAGTGTGCACCTAAAGCTACCTGAAGAAAATTAGTGGTGTTCTAATCCTATTAGTACAGTACCGCAGGCAGCTGCAGTATTTACAAGTTAGTGTATTGCGTCCTCTGCACAGTGTGCACCTAAAGCTACCTGAAGAAAATTAGCGGTGTTCTTCTGATCCTATTAGTACAGTACCGCAGGCAGCTGTAGTATTTACAAGTTACTGTAGTGCGCCCTCTGCACAGTGTGCACCTAAAGCTACCTGAAGAAAATTAGTGGTGTTCTTCTGATCCTGATCCTATTAATACCACAGGCAGGCAGCTACAGTATTTACAGTTAGTGTAGTGCGTCCTCTGCACAGTGTGCACCTAAAGCTACCTGAATAAAATTGGTGGTGTTCTTCTGATCCTATATTAATACCACAGGCAGGCAGCTACAGTATTTACAGTTAGTGTACTGTGCCCTCTGCACAGTGTGCACCTAAAGCTACCTGAATAAAATTGGTGGTGTTCTTCTGATCCTATATTAATACCACAGGCAGGCAGCTACAGTATTTACAGTTAGTGTACTGTGTCCTCTGCACAGTGTGCACCTAAAGCTACCTGAATAAAATTGGTGGTGTTCTGATCCTACATTAATACCACAGGAAGGCAGGTACAGTATTTACAGTTAGTGCACTGTGTCCTCTGCACAGTGTGCACCTAAAGCTACCTGAATAAAATTGGTTGTGTTCTTCTGATCCTACATTAATACCACAGGCAGGCAGCTACAGTATTAACAATTAGTGTACTGTGTCCTCTGCACAGTGTGCACCTAAAACTACCTGAAGACAATTGCTTTTTTTCTGCTCCTATTAACACCACAGGCAGGCAGCTGGAGTATTTAGAGTTAGTGTACTGTGTCCTCTGCACAGTGTGCACCTAAAGCTACCTGAAGACAATTGCTGGTGTTCTCATACTAATAATACTACAGGCAGGCAGTTGATTCTGCTAGATGCACTATAAGTATATATATATATATATATATATATATATATATATATATATATATATATATACATCCCAGCTTTGTGCAGCTACATTTCACTGCAGGCTATTAGTATGTCTGGAAGGCCAACAAGGAGAGGCAGACAGTCACAAGCCAATAAAAGAGGGCAAGCAGGCTCTGTGTCTAGAGGCAACAGTGCTGGTCGTGGAGACGGTGCATCCTCATCAGCACGTGGCCGTGGGACACGCTTTTCCTTTTTTTCGGCAGCTGGCCGCGTTGAGCCGCAACATGCGGACGACTTGGTAGAGTGGATGACCAAGCCGTCCTCATCCTCCTCATCCTCTCTCACCCAGGCTCAGGGTACTTTGTCTGGCAAAGCAGCTGCCAACGCGGGCCTCTTCGCTCGGCTCAATGGCATCAGTCACTCCTTCCCTAACTCCTTACAGTTAGTGTACTGTGTCCTCTGCACAGTGTGCACCTAAAGCTACCTGAATAAAATTGGTGGTGTTCTTCTGATCCTATTAATACCACAGGCAGGCAGCTACAGTATTTACAGTTGGTGTACTGCGTCCTCTGCACAGTGTGCACCTAAAGCTACCTGAAGAAAATTGCTGTTGTTCTGCTCCTATTAATACCACAGGCAGGCAGCTACAGTATTTACAGTTAGTGTACTCTGTCCTCTGCACAGTGTGCACCTAAAGCTACCTGAATAAAATTGGTGGTGTTCTGATCCTATATTAATACCACAGGCAGGCAGGTACAGTAAGCAGCTGCCAACGTGGGCCTCTTCGCTCGGCTCAATGGCATCAGTTACTCCTTCCCTAGCCCCATCATGTCCTCCTGAGGAGTCCCCCGAACTGACCACAGTGTTGGGTACATGCTCCAGGAGGATGCCCAGCGTTTTGAAGGCTCCGATGATGGTACCCAGCTAGAGGAAGGCAGTAACATGAGCCCAGAGAGAGGGGATGCCCAAGAAGGACAGCAATCTGGCAGTCATGTTCCCCCAGCTGCAGCATACTGCCAGCTTTGCTCCAGTGATGAGGTGGGAGGGGATGATGAGGTCACTGACTCCATGTATATGTGCTTGATAGGAGAGAGGAGGTGGAGGAGGAGGCACATCACCAGCGAGGCAGGATGCCCTCCAGGGGTTAGCTTAAGGGCAGCACACCGACTGCATCACACCGCAGAGCTCCACATGTGCAGGGCGCTGCTATCTCTGCATGTTATTCCAAAAGTTCTTTGGTGTGGGCCTTTTTTGAGACGAGTGCATCAGATCCCACCGCTGCTATTTGCAACATATGTCTCAAGCGTATCTCGCGTGGCCAAAACATCTCCCGCTAGGGCAACACATACTTGACCAGACATATGTTGACCTGCCATGCAGGTCGTAGGGAAGCATACCCAAGAGACCCACACCAAAGAACAAAGAGGACCTTTCCTTGCTCCTCATCAGCTAGGATGTCCAACCCCACTATACTTTCAGTCCTCTCTGAGACCTGCACTGAGAGGAATGAAGGTGTAGAATTAGGTGTGTCACAGCCAAGTACTTGGGGGCAATCTGCTATCGGTACACCGACGTCAGATTGTACCAGGCAAATTTCCCTGCCCCAGCTGCTGCACCGCTGAAAGAAGTTCGCTCCCAGCCATCCACATGTCCAGCGGTTGAATGCTTGCTTGGCTAAATTGCTAGCACTTCAACTGCTGCCTTTTCAGTTGGTAGACTCTGCCCCCTTCAGTGAGTTTGTGGAATGTGCGGTTCCTCAGTGGCAAGTTCCCAAACCCCACTTTTTCTCACGGAAGGCGATTCCGGCTCTCTACAGGCAATGTCTTGACCTCGCTGGGCAGGGCGGTCAGCGGTAAGGTGCATATTACCGCTGACTCATGGTCCAGCAGGCATGGACAGGGACGTTACCTATCTTTCACCGTGCACTTGGTGACTCTTCTGGCAGCTCGGAAGGATGAGGGACAGGGTGCAGTAGTGTTGGAGGTTGTTCCGCCACCATGCCTCCAAAATACTACTAGTGGTGATTCTGCCACACCTCTCTCCTCCACCCCCTCCTCTTCTTCTTCCTCCATGGCTTCTTCCTGTGCTGATTTGTCTTCGGAACCAGCGGTGCTACGTAGGCGTTCAAGGGGCTACGCAAGCACACAGGCCAAAATATGCCATGCGGTGCTTGAGCTGGTGTGCTTGGGGGACAGGAGCCACACTGGGGCAGATATTATGTCAGCTCTGCAGGGGCAGGTTCAGAGGTGGTTGATGCCACACCAGATTAAGGCAGGTAGGGTGGTTTGCGAAAATGGCACCAACCTCCTCTCCGCCCTCTGACAGGGACAACTGACCCATGTGCCCTGTTTGGCTCACGTCCTTAACTTGGTGGTGCAGTGGTTCTTGGACAGGTACCCGGGCTTACAGGATGTCCTGAGGCAGGCCAGGGTAGTCTGTGTGCATTTCCGCAGGTCATATAATGCTAGTGCTCGGCTGGCTGACCTCCAAAAGGAATTTAACCTGCCCAAGAACCGCCTAATCTGTGACATGCCCACCAGGTGGAACTCAACGTTGGCCATGCTGCAGCGGCTGCACACGCAGCAGAGGGCCATCAATGAGTACCTGTGCAACTATGGCACCAGGACAGGGTCAGGGGAGCTTGTTTTTTTTCCCCACGCCAGTGGGCCATGATCAGGGATGCATGCACTGTCCTGTCACCATTTGAGGAGGCCACAAGGATGGTGAGCAGTGACAGTGCATGCATCAGTGACACTGTCCCCCTTGTCCACCTGTTGGAGCACACGCTGCGTGGAAAAATGAACAGGGCACTTGAGGCAGAACAGAGGCAGGAAGAGGAGGACTTCCTTAGCTCTCAAGGCCCCCTTTATCCAGACAGTGTTCCTGCGTGCCCGCCAATCACACAGGATGAATAAGAGGAAGAGGAGGAGGAGGAGGAGGAAAAGGAGGATTGTGTCAGCATGGAGGTGGAACCTGGCACTCAGCATCAGCAGCAGTCTTTAAGGGATCATTTACAGTCCCAAGAAACCCATGGACTTGTACGTGGCTGGGAGGAGGTGGCTGCGGATCATGTCGTCCTTAGTGACCCAGAGGACTCTGGACCGAATGCCTCAGCAAACCTACGCTGCATGGCCTCCCTGATCCTGCAAAGCCTGGCTGGCAACCCTCCTTTATCCACGTTACAAGGGTAAGCTTGCAGACCTTATTTTGCTGTCGCAGAGTGAGCAGAGGATGAAACATCTTCGGGAGGCCTGGCAGAAAGGTCTGTGCAATGCGTTCCCAGATACTGGTTACAAACTCCGGTTCCTGGGCAACGTGTTGCTAAGGCTTCGGTCAGTCAAAGAAGGAGCGGTTGTCACGTACCTGGTAGGAGTCTGAAATGACGAGGTCAGCCTCTCTTGTATCTCCAATCCAAGCCTCACTGGGGATGGAACAGATGGTGGCAAGGATCAGGAGGAACACGAGTGCCTGTGAATGCTGCGTGCAGAACTTGCAGGAAGTGTTGCAGACTGGGAAGTGCAGGCAGGGTTTCTGGTGAAGAGCTGGAACCAGCACAGCTGAGAGGATGGACGGCCAGCACAGGTACTCGGAAACAGCGTGGAGCCAAACAGGAGACAGGAGCGAGGTCATCAGGTAAGCCGGGTTCAGTAACGGGCGGGCAGCGAGGTACCAAGGTATAAACAGGAACAAGGTCAAACAGGAAGCCAGGATCATGAACCAGTAATCAGAGTAATCAGAGTCCAGAAACAGGGTCAGGAAGGCCAGGGTTTCAGCAACAGGAAGTCAAGTTAAACAAACAGGGTTTCAGAATCTCAGGACACAGCTGAAGATCAAGCAGCACCTGTCAGAAATCAGAGCAACCCTTAAATAGGCTGTTAGGTGCCAATTGTGGTCAGATGTGTGTTCCTGCGCAAGGAAATCTGCCGATGCCCGTAAATGCGCGCATGCGCACGTGTGCGTGCCGGGCGCATCCTGACAGTTCTCCTACAGCGGTGGAGAAGGTGGCCGTCTGACCGATGCATTCAGACAATTTTTTAGTCCGCAGCCCCAAGGTATGATCGGTTCCAGCAACCATCGCTAGTGTTTGTTTTACATGGTGCAGGAATACCTAGGGGCAAGATCTGACTTGGACACCTTTCCCACCGAAAATCCTATGGGTTACTGGGTCTTGAGGATGGATCACTGACCAGAGCTTGCACAGTATGCAATTGAGCTACTGGCCTGTCCTGCATCCAGCGTTCTTTCGGAACGCACATTCAGTGCTGCTGGAGGCTTTGTAACTGATCACAGGGTGTGCCTGTCCACCGACTCGGTCGATCAACTGACCTTCATAAAAATGAATCAGTCTTGGATCACCACCAGCTACCAAGCACCTGATGCTGATGTAACCGAATAATTTTTTTTGAAATGTCAGATCCCTTCAAGACTGCCTATGCTGATGCTGAGTGACTATCCTGTTATGCTGAGTGACTATCCTCTTCCTCCTCAATGATCATGCTGATAGCTTGTAAGAATATTTTTGGTTCTGGGCACCGCCACCAGTGGCTAAGGCCCAATTTTTCAGCCCCTGTTTAACAGGGGCGTGTAATTACAATTTTTGATGCAATACTTTGCAGCAGGGCTCGTTCCTGCGCTCCAACTTAAGTATCTGTGAGGGATTGCAGTGTTGTGGCACCAGCACCAGTGCCTAAGGCCCAATTTTTTAGCCCGTTTAACGGGGGCGTGTATTTACAATTTTCGATGCAATACTTTGCAGCAGGGCTCGTTCCTGCGCTCCAAGTAGAGTATCTGTGAGGGGTTGCAGTGTTGTGGCACCAACACCAGTACTTAAGGCCCAATTTTTCATCCCCTGTTTAACAGGGGCGTGTAATTACAATTTTTGATGCAATATTTTGCAGGAGGGCTTATTCCTGCGCTCCAACTAGAGTATATGTGAGGGGTTGCAATGTTGTGGCACCAGTGCCTAAGGTCCAATTTTTCTGCCCCTTTTAAACAGGGACATGTAATTACAATTCTTGATCTAATATTTCACAGCAGGGCCCGTTTCTGCGCCCACCAAGAGTAACTGTGATGACTTACAGTGTTGTGGCACCAGCACCACCAGCACCAAAGGCCCAATTTTTCTGCCCCTGTTCAACAGGTGCATGTAATTACAATTCTTGATCTAATATTTCACAGCAGGGCCCGTTTCTGCGCCCACCAAGAGTAACTGTGAGAACTTACAGTGTTGTGGCACCACCACCACCAAAGGCCCAATTTTTCTGACCCTGTTCAACAGGGGCATGTAATCACAACCTTTTGTTTTTTTTTCAAAAATTTTAGTTTTTAGTTTTTTGTTTGTTTAGAAAAAATAAAAAACCCCAGTGGTGATTAAATGTCACCAAAAGAAAGCTCTATTTGTGTGAAAAAAATTATAAAAATGTCATAGGGGGACAGTGTTGTATGACCGCGCAATTGTCATTCGAAATGTGACAGCGCTAAAAGCTGAAAATTGGCCTGGGCAGGCAGAGGGTAAAAGTGCCCAGTAAAAGCAAGTGGCAACTATCACTTAGCAGGTAAATTTAAGAGCAACCCTGCCTAAACATCAGGGTGCTACATGCAGTAAGCAATTTTTGTTGGTACTGTCACTTCCGTTACCAAATCTGATGGGTCACCTAATCTGACGGAACATCAGCTCTGTGAAATGTGTGACACAGCAGTGCACATTCATTACTTTATAAATATACTTATTGTTATCACCTTGCAGAATTCTAGAACCTAGAAACCCTCGGGTAGTCTCTGTTCACCTAAAAAGTGAGTTTTCAGGTGTAGTCACTTCTTGGCATATCCCATGCTACTATAGCGGTGACATCTGCCTGCCATAGCTATGGATCGCCACCACATTGGAGTCTCACTCATCCTGCCTGTGGCTGTATGTTCCAAAAAAAAAATTTAGAAATGGTGGGACCCATTTGTGAATCATCTGCATTAAAAAAACAGTCCTGCGTGCTTTGATATGCTTTCATCAAAATGCACATATTGTAGGCTCCAATGTTAATGCACCTAAAATGCATTAAGAGCCAGTTCACACCATAGAAACGCCTTCTGGATGCGTCCATGATGTTTTTCTGCATGCGCGTTTTTAATGCGTTTTTGGTGCGTTTTTTAAGCAGTCCAGTGCTTTTGTTCCCCCCTCTTTTTTCTTAACCTTAATAAGGACATGTGCGTTGCAGTGCGTTTGTGATGTGTTATACAGCGTTCCAGTGAACAAAAAATGCAGCATGTTCTACTTTTTTTTTTCTGGAACTAGAACTGCAGGCACTGCAAGTGAACTATGCCATTGAAAACCATATAACCTACTTTCCATGCGTTTTTGATGCAGAAAAAAAAAACGCACTGGACTGCATGTGGTGTGAACTGGCCCTTAAAACATACCTAAAATGCAGCGCATCATAAGGGTTTGACACAGATGTGAACTTGCCCAAAGATACTTAAGCTTTGGGTGGAGTGACTCTTTAAACTAAAATCCAGTGCTTTCCTGCACAGAGGCGGTTTTATCCTTCCACACACATAACATGGAGAAGAATGGTGTGGAGCTGAGCTCTGGAAACAGACGTGACTCCAACTCGCAGCTTGCAGCACACAATTCCTTATAAGGAAGATTCACAGACATCTTAACAACCATCTTATTTCCCTGGCTTACAAATGTCCCTCCACAGCACGCACAGGCTAGATCTGAATGACTGACGCTGCGCCAAAGCCTATGTGAGTGCCACTTTTTTTATCATTTTATTTTTTCTCTTGAGGAAATCATTTGAAAGAAAGCCAGAAAGTTCATAAAAAAGAAAAACTGAAACATTCGTATCCAAAATTCCTCACACACATTTCAATTTCGGTCAGATTCTGATTGGTTGCTAAGGGGTGCATACATACTGTACATAAAGTTCGTCCCCCCCCCCCCCCTCAGTTATCCCTATGAATGAGCTTGGTAACTGTAGGCAATTGTTATCCTCTTCCCAATCATTGTACAGTGTACGAGGTGGATACGATTTTACAGAATAGGAACTGAGTACATGGAAATCTATAACATCAACTCAATTGGTTGGATATTTTTAGCTGATCCCCATAGTAAATTCTGATTCCTGGCTGGGCTGGGCTTAGGTTATATGGTGCAAAATGTTGGTGCGATGGCTCCTCTGCCAGCCAGAAATAACAGGCAGTCCATACGAAATGTCATCAAATTATTAAAATATCCAGGAAAACATTTTTTCCTACAGTGTGCTGTCAGTAAATCATTCAGCTTTTTTTTTTTTTTTTTTTTTTTTTTTTTATTAACATCTATAACATGATCTATAACATGATAACCAATTACAAGTGTATTTGTTGTGGCCTCAAACACTTGGGAGTGTCATGTAAGTCCCGCAGTTCTCTACAGTGTGATGCTATGTAATACAATATATACAGTATATTTATACAATACAATATCACAATTTTTGATTTTGTTATGGTGATGTGTCTGATTTCTCTCTGCTTTGGTTCAGTAAATACTTTTATGACCTGACCGCTCCCAGCCTGTTATTGTCCAATGAAAGTCAAAGCAGCACACTGATGAGCTTATATCTCTCTCACTCTGCTTTCTGCTCCTATCAGTATACTCCTTGCACTGCAGCATTACTGATTGGCTCCTGGTGCTGCTTTTTCCACCATCAACCTGAGCTACACTGTATAGAAGTTTGCAAGAAGTTGATACCAAGTCAGATTCAGGTACTTACACCTTTTGGATTTAATTAAATGAACATGGGGGTTAATTATGAAAGGCAAATGCACTTTGCACTACAAGTGCACTTGGAAGTTCAATCGCTATAGCTCTGAGGGGGACATGCAAGGAAAATAAAAAACAGCATTTTAGCTTGCACATGATTGGACGAAATAATCAGCAGATCTTCCCCTCATTTTCTTCCCCTCAGATCTACAGTGATTGCACTTCCATGTGCACTTGTAATGCAAAGTGGATTTGCCTTTCGTAAATAACCCCCATAGTGATGTAATAATGATTACAGAGCTGAATTAATTTGTCTCTTTTATATGTGCCAGGTGTTCAGCTGTAATTGATTTTTTTTTTGTCTGAGATTTTTATTGCAGTATTGCCTACCAGCCACTCTCACCCCCTTCCTGCCCAGGGCAATATTCAGCTTTCAGCGCTGTCGCATTTTGAAGGACAATTGCACGGTCATGCAACATTGTACCCAATAGACATTTTTATCATTTTTGTTCACACAAATAGAGCTTTCTTTTAGTGGTATTTAAAGTGGAGTTCTGCTTAAAAAAATAAAATAAAAGTCAGCAGCTACAAATACTGCAGCTGCTGACTGAGCCGTGACTGGCCGGGCAATCATCTGCGACCTGTAACGTGTCCCAGATGATTGCCGAGAGGGAGGGGGAGAGCTGATCTCCCTTCTGGTGCCATGGTGCGCTGGGAGGAAGTGGGAGCTAAAAAGAGGGTATCCGTTCCCCCCCTAAAAAAAAATGACATGCCAAATGTGGCATGTCAGGGGGTCACCTTCCCTTAAAGCGGACGTTCCATTTTTGGGTGGAACTCCGCTTTAATCACTATTGGGTTTTTTATTTTTTGCTAAACAAAGGGTAAAATAACATTTGAAAAAAAAATGTTTTTTTTTCTTAGTTTCTGTTATAAAATTTAGCAAACAGGTAATTTTTCTCCTTCACTGATGTGCGCGGATGAGCACTGATAGGCAGCACTGATGGGCACTGATAGGCAGCACTGATGGACACTGATCGGCAGCAATGATGGGCTCTGATAGGCTCCACTGATGAGCACTGATGAGTTGGCACTGGTGGGCACTGATATGCAGCACTGATGGGCATTGATAGGTGGCACTGATGGGCACTAATAGGCGGCATTGATGGGCACTGATTGGCAGTACTGATGGGCACTGATTGGCAGCACTGATGGGCACTGTTGGGGCTGCCCTGATTATCAGTGTAGATGTCCCCTTTCACACTTGCCATTTATCAGATTTCTCCTCTCCTCAAGCTGTGACAGCGTGAGTAAAGGAATGCCGATAACCTGCAAGTGTGTTTACATTGTGATCAGCTGTGATTGGGCACAATTAATTACGTGGTAAAGAGCCGCTGTGATTGGCTCTTTACCCCAATCTGTGAACAGATGTGTTCGAAGGACACAGCAATTACAGAGTGGACCGGGAGTGCACCGCAGCGGGCATGCGGGGGGGTGCGGTTCTGGGAGAACATCAATAGACTCCCTCCCAGAACTGGACCAGTGTGCTGTAGCCATCATTCGGCAAGTGGTTAAAAAATAAATTGAGAATTGGTAACACTTGATAAATTGCTTTGCTACAAATTGTGAATATATTACCAGTAAGATGCCATTGTGTTGTGGAGCTACCAGAAATAGTGACTCCTTTTTGCCAGTTTGGTGCCTTTATTCAGAGGAGAAGTATCAGGGTGCAAGGATCTAAAGTGACATCTCGTTGCCCTTCCTATTCATATGAGGCAGGGATGTGCAGTCAGGTGAGGCAGAGCATAACAAAAAAAAAAAAGAAAAGAAGATCGACTTCGAGCGTGGTAGCTCAGCGACCAGGGTTCACAGGGGCTCCTATCATCTATTGTTCAAGAGATACGGGGCTCCTTGCGCAGCCTGTCAGAAGCTACATACAGAGCGGCCAGTTTAAAAGCTGGCATACTCTGTTTGCAGCAGGCTGAAAGGATGAGCTCACAGTGCCTCTCCTCACTTCTTGTCAGAGGCACTACGCTCAATGGACAGCTTGGAGTCTTCGACCAATGGTAAAGTACCATTGGCCCAAGCTGTCCAATAAAAATTCTGCAGTGGAGGCTGCAAAATGGAGGGTAGAAGACGAGAATTCCCAAGTAATTCTTCAAAAAGGAACCACTGGATTTATCAAAAATATACAATTCTTTATTGAAAAAATCCACATGAACACTGAAAGCTAGTATAATATATACCTCCACCACATTCAACAAAAATAGACAACGTTGTCCAAGGACGCAGATGGCCACCACAAGCAGACATACATTCCTCACAAATATCATGAATTTCTAATCCTCATAGAAAAATCTCAATGAGAGCAAGGATGGATGTAGCCTCAGAGCAATTTGCTCAATATCTCATGGATACAACACATAGAGCACATATCCACAGCTGAGTTAGATGGAGAATATTTAAGAGCAGTTCAAAAGCTTGACCCCGGTATGGTAGATTGAAAATTAGTGATGCATTATTGGCAAAGTTCCCGGGTAAAGCGGAAGGGGGATGTCTGCTAGTAGGTGATCTGTGCCCTCATTGCAGAGAGCATTATGGCATCATGCTAAATCCCCATCTTTCCTTGTTTTAGCAGACACCCTAGGGAATAAAATGATGGTCATTGCAACTTTTTATGTTACACGGTATTTGTGCAGCAATTTAAAAGAAAAAAAACAATAAAGTTAGCCCGATTTTTTTGTATACTATGAAAGATGATGTTACGCTGAGTAAATAGATACCTAACATGTCATGCTTTAAAATTGCGCACACTTGTGGAATGGTGCCAAACTTCGGTACTTAAAAATCTCCATAAAGCGACGCTTTAAAATTTTTTACAGGTTACATGTTTTGAGTTACAAAGGAGGTCTAGTGCTAGAATTATTGTTTTCGCTCTAACGATCGCGGCGTATGTAACCTGTGTGTATCTGGCTCTGATACTAGCCAGTGCCTCACCAGCCACTGACCTCCCTGCACGTCCCTGATATGAGGAGATAGCGGGGGAGCAGCACTGGCCATGACAATCCGACTAGGCACCAGAATTAGACCCAGTGCACACAGAAATCAGCACTCAGTAACAGAACTGGTCAGACACACCCTCATTCTTCTGCAATCAGTGGCAGCCCATCCATAGGGGGCGCCCCCCCCCCCCCGAAGCTAGTCACAAAAAAAAGGTCCTTTAAGTGCACTGTGTACAGGCGCCGGACACAGTGCACTATGGGCAATGTGACATCTATGCAATCACGTGATTGCAGGTGAGACGCTTCATTTGCCTGCTTTTCTGAGTGCTTGTGGTGCAAAGCAATGCACCACAACACTCCCTTATTGGTCATTTTTCCTGTTGTGTGATTTTCCTATTGGCACCGCCGTAGGCCATGGGCAGTGCTTTCCTCGGAGCTGCGGTGTCACTTCCGGTTTCTCTGTGCCAGTGAGAACCCGAAAGTGACACGGCGGCTCCGTGGATGGAACGCACGGCCCGAGCAGCGCTTTCTTTCATCTCTCAGCCGGATTGGTAGGTTCTGAGAGAGTGCTGGGCTGTATACCATATCTGTGATGCTGGTCTGTATACCTTATCTGTGATGCTGGGCTGTATACCTTATCTGTGATGCTGGGCTGTATACCCTATCTGTGATGCCGAGCTGTATACCCTATCTGTGATGCTGAGCTGTATACTCTATATGTGATGCTGGGCTGTATACCCTATCTTTGATGCTGGGCTGTATACTCCTGACACTATGGGTGGAATACAGGGAATGGAGTGGGTGGATTCTACAAGTGGTGGGGCTTATGAGAAGTGGGAGGGGTCAAAAACTTCACCAGTTGCCACTGTCTGCAATACTAGTCATTGCAAGGACACTTGTGATGAGGGGTTTGTCTGTAAAGAGAGGTGTAACTGTTGTTCAGCTTTTACAGCACAGAGCACAGGAGGGGAGAGCAGGGAGCAGCTTTTTCAGGGAAAAAATGCATTTTAAAACATTTTCAATCAAAAATTAGTCATCAATCAAAACATGTAAAGGACTATAAAGCAATGATAAGGAGTAAAACTATGGGCTGTCCGCTAAAAAATAATTACAGAGAGAGGTGGAAGTCTGGTTGCAGATGCCCAGCTGCACTATGGCACCCTTTGTGACCGCACAGACTGCACATTGCAGGGTCAGATACAATTTGCAGAGCATTGCATCAAGTGGTGGTTGTTATTGTGATGAAATAAACAGAGAAACACTTGTCTAAATCAAAATGAAGAAAGATCCCATCCACCCTGGCAGAGGAGAGGAATTCTGGATGGGGCTCCAGCTCCTATGACTCTGGCAAGGAACTGAATGCGCTCATGGTGAGAAGAGCACATAATTCTGCAAGCAGAGCTCTGCCAACTGTACGCCCATCCATGAGCAGACACAACGCAGCACCTTCTGTAAGGCACAGGATGGAAAGTTGTCATTCATCATCTGTCGGCAGCCCATAATCCTTAATAAGTCACAAGCCGCATGGCTGGTGATCTACTATGGAAAACTGCACTATTAGAAACAAGTTTTTGGATCTGACTCCGCCATAAATTAGGTTGGAAGGGTTCTGTGCTGTAGATGTGTCTGATTCAAGAGATTAGGGACCCAGATTTAGTGTTTCTCTTAAAGGACTGCATACACAAGGCAGGTGGCTGGCACATCAAACTCGAAAGCCAGGAATAGAAAAAATATGTGATTTTTGTTTTCTTTATTAAATAGACCTGTGAATAACTGACAGTAACCTTATTGCTGCGTACACATGACCGGTTTAGCCGTCGTAATGAAGTCCAATGGTTTCTCCGACGGAATTCCATTCAAGCTTGCCTACACACGGTCAACCCAAAGTCCGACCAAAGTCCGATCGTCCAGAACGCGGTGACGTACAACACTTACGACGGGACTAGAAAAAGGAAGTTCAATAGCCAGTAGCTTCCGTCTCGTACTTGCTTCAGAGCATGCGTCTTTTTTGGTCCGTCAGAACAGCATACAGATGAGCAGTCAGATTTTTTTTTTAAAAAAGTCCGATGAGGCCTACACATGATCGGTATATACGATGAAAAGCTTCCGTCTGACTTTTTCTGTCAGACATTCCACTCGCGTGTACGCGTCAATAGTGTCACCATGAATAAATTTGTGACATGTCACAGTATATAGCAACCATATACATTTTCTGAAAAGCTCCATGTTTTTAAAATGAAAAAAGCAATCCTTATCCACTTCAACACTGGACTGTTTCACTCCCTTCCTGGCCAGGCCATTTTTCAGATATAGCTTTGTTTTGGGAGTATTTAACCACTTGCCGACCTGACACAGTACATATACTGCAACAGGCGGCACGTGTACATCATGTACGTCATTTTGCCTGCTCCGGTATTAGAGACAGATCCCATTACTCAGGGCCCAGTGATCATGTGATCGCTATGCAATCACATAATCATAATGTTAACAAAGCTGTTATGAATGAACTAATTGATAACAACTGTGTTTCCTGTGCTGTGATTGGCACACAGCTATCACATGGTATCTGGGCCAATCACAGTGCCCTGTACCATGGTATTAACTTTAGCCAGTCACAGATCGCTATTGATCACAGCAGTCATGTAACTGATTGTATCAGCAAACAAAGCGTAAAAAAAAAAGCCCTGATCACCCCCCCCCCCCCCCCGCCCCCCCCAGAGTAGTACAATGTACTATGGTGACACTGAACTACTTTGATGAAAGTATGTAAAAAAATATACAAAAAATGAAAAAAGTGTTTAAGAGATTGAACAAAAAAATTATTTAAATTTTTTTAAACATACTGTCACCAGTCACCAGTGTCCCTGATCACCGCCACATCAGTCATATAATGACACTGTACTGCACTCGTGACAGTATGTAAAAAAATAATAATAATCATAATTTTATTAAATTTCTTCATTTAAAAAAAAATGTGACAAAAATACAACTTCAAAAAACTTTCCATGCCTCTTACTAAATGCCTCAGACCAATTGTGATGAAATATTGAATACAAACGTGTGGCGCTAAATAGTAATGTACGTTAGTGGACAAGACCTGAGATGCCTCAGACCGTCTACTTTTTTGGACTGTTCTAGTATTTTAGCTCCTCAAGAAATGAGATAGGCCATCAGTACATTGATCAATTTTTAAATACATATACCATAGTTTGTAGATGCTATAATCAATTAATATAATTAATATAACATATTAATACATGTAGCAGAATACATTTTGGCCTACATTTATGCCAAAATTAGATTTTATTGGATATGTTTATAACAGACAGTAGAAATAATGTTTTTTTTCAGTCTTTCTTTGTTTATATTGCAAAAAAAAAAACAAAAAAAAAAACAGTGGTGATCAAATACCACCAAAAGAAAACTCTATTTGTGTGAAAAAATGATAAAAAATTAAATTGCATAGTAGTATTGCATGACCGCGCAATTGCCAGTTAAAGTTCTTTTTTTTTTGTGGTGTAATAAAAGTCAAATTTTTTGTTCTATATTTACCTCCTCTTTTGTTGGGTTGAGTGGTTGTGTTGTTTATAGAACTAAACAGTTCTATCACTGGAAAGCCAGCAGACAGGAGTAGAGAGCAGAGTGACATAAAGATGAGCTCATCACTGTGCTGCTTCTCCTTTCACTTTCCAATCACAGGCTGGGGCAGGGACAAGACTTGCAAGTTATACTTAACTGTAGAAGAGAAAAATCAGGTCTCCTTCCCTGATAGACATGACTGTGCCATGTGGTAAAGTAAAATGTCATGGATGGATGGACAGAAATAAAAATCCTTCGGTAGTGCCATTAAAAGTATTTAATCTGCATATACAGCCATTTACCTGAAGTTCTTCTTTAAACTGCAGCGAAGATGAACTCAAAGCCTATAGGATGAAAATTTCAAAGAGCCAGGAGATTAAAGTATAACACAGATGGGTGCTGTTTCTAAACGTAATGAACTGCCAACGTCCCTATAAATACATACAATACGCAATACTGGACCCTGGTGGGATTTTAAAGGCAGAATAGGAAGTAGTAGACGTATGTGAAAGAATAAAAGATACAAAACTTTATTTGCAAACAGTTAAAAAACTGACCGAAAACCACAGTAGAAACACAATCTATAAAAACAAGTGATTAAGAGCCCTTGCACACTGGGGCGGCGTCGGCGGTAAAACGCCGCTATTATTAGCGGCGTTTTACCGTCGGTATGTGGCCGCTAGTGGGGCGGTTTTACCCCCCGCTAGCGGCCGAGAAAGGGTTAAATACCACCGCAAAGCGCCTCTGCAGAGGCGCATTGCCGGCGGTATAGCCGCGCCGTCCCATTGATTTCAATGGGCAGGAGCGGTAAAGGAGCGGTATACACACCGCTCCTTCATCGCTCCGAAGATGCTGCTGGCAGGACTTTTTTTACCGTCCTGCCAGCGCATCACTCCAGTGTGCAAGCCCTTGGGGCTTTCACACAGGGATGACAGCAGCGGCACTTTCGGGGCGGTTTGCAGGCGCTATTATTAGCGCAATAGCGCCTGCAAACCGCCCCAGTGTGCAAGGGCTCTAAGCAATGTACAATATTTATTTAAGATACCCTGCTACTATCAATACTGTAGCACTTTAAGAGTGTATGGCCTGGTCATAAAGGGTGTTCCCAGGATAAATCCCGACGTGTTTTGGAAAAAGGAAAATTTATTATCAAATACTTACCGTAATTTTCCTTTCCTGATGGACTCTATGGCAGCCTACGTGTGGGTTAACCCCGCCTCCTCTCCAATGCTATAGGACCCCATTCCCATAAATGAGTACTCACCACTAGCTACTGCGTTCCGTAACTAGCCTACTCTTTGACCAATGGGTGGGAACTCCGTCTGCCATGGAGTCCATCAGGAAAGGAAAATTACGGTAAGTATTTGATAATAAATTTTCCTTTTTCCAAAACACGTCGGGATTTATCCTGGGAACACCCTTTATGACCAGGCCATACACTTTTTCCTGACAGACTCCATGGCAGCCTACGTGTGGGAGATAACTAGCCAACCACACGGGTGGGTATGCTGAACAAAACATAATTTTAATTTGCCCTATCAGCCGATAGGATTTTCAACCCAAAGTTTACAGAGGACAGTGAAGCAGGCTCTATACAGTAATGTGACATGAATGTATTAATAGAAGCCCATGAGGCTGCTTTGAAGATGGTGTCTGGAGCCACATGTCGGGCCGCCACCCACAAAGCTGCCATTCCCCTGGTGGAATGGGCTGTCACCGCCTTTGGAGGAGCCAAGCCCTTAGCCCTGTATGCTTGCTGTATGGTCTGTACGATCCAGGCTGCAAGTGTCCTGGTTGAGGCTTTCTTCCCTATATTGCTGCCCGAGTGAAGGACAAAGAGATGATTAGAACGTCTAAAGGGAGAAGTAACTTTGAGATATTCCTTTATGGCTTCTCCTACATCCAGAGGGTGAGTTTCAGTGGACCCCGGGGACCTGAATGTAGGTAAGACGATCTCCTGATTGACGTGGAATACTGAAGACACATTCGGGTTGGAACCCAGCATAGGGATGAGAACTACACGGTCCCGGAAAAACGTCAAGAAGGGTTCTTCATGACCCAGTGATCTGATCTCAGAGACCCTTTTGGCTGAAGTAACGGCTACTAAGAAGGCAACTCTTGCTGAAAAGTCCTTGATGGAGAGCGGGGAGGGCCCCATAGTGCTAAGTCCAGAGATTGAGTCAAGGACAAGTGGAAGGTCCCATTTGGGAAACCTAGATTTCCTTTGGGGCTTGAGCCTTGATGCACCGCGAAAAAATTGCCTAACCAAAGGATGAACTGCCCACGAAGTACCGGAGAAGGTCGATAATGCAGAAACTTGGACTCTAAGAGAGCTGATAGATAAAGGTAAATCTAGGCCTGTTTGAAGGAAGCTGAGAACATCTTGGACTTTTGGATGTCTAAAAGACCTGCCCTGAGGAGAGCAAAATTCCATGAATTTGGACCAGATTCTTCCATAGACCTTATTTGTGCTAGATCTTCTTGAACTCATGAGAGTGGAGATCACTTCTGAGGCACAGCCCAGGGATTCTAGCCTCTCCCTCTCAAGAACCAGACCATCAGTCTCAGCACTGTCGGACAAGGGTTCAGGACTGACCCCTGAGAAAGAAGGTCCGGCCTGAGAGGGAGAGGCACTGGGTCCTGACAGCTGAGTTAGACAAGGAGAGGGAACCAAGGCCTGTTTGGCCAATAGGGATCTATTGTCACCACTTCGACTGCTTCAGCTCGGAGCCTCTGCAGAAATCTCAGCATAACTGGCAGTGGCGGAAAGGCATACGCCCTCTTGAACCTCCACTGAACCGTCAGGGCATCCGTCCCGAAGGCCTGACTGCAGAGGCCCCTGGTGTAAAACTTCTTCAGCTTGCAATTGCAGGGGGAAGCAAACAGATCTACTTTGGGATCGGTCTTCAGTGACAAAATCCACTTGAACATCTCTACATGAAGAGACTACTCGTTGTCCAACTTGGTACGTGATAGGAAGTCTGCTTGAATGTTTTGGACCCCTGGGACGAAGACTGCTGAGATGTTGGAAAGGTTCTTCTGTGCCCACGATAGAATGGGCTCAACTTCCCGAAGGAGAGTGGGACTCCGAGTATCTCGGCGACTGGGAGCCTGGGAGGCTTTTAGTCGCCGGGCATGTAGAGCCCGAGAAACTGAACCGTCGGGATTTTCTGTAGTGGAAGGGAGCTGGGTCCAGCTGACTCTTTCCTAAGTTCAGGAGCCACCCGAAGCCGGACAGGGTGGAGATCACTTGTTCCCGGTGGGCCAGCAACTGCTCCCTGTTTTGGGACAATACCAACAGGTCGTCGAGGCAGTGGTAAAGACGTACCCGTTTTGATCTTATGAGTGCCACCGCAGCTAGGAGAACCTTTGAAAAGACCCGGGGGGACATTGTCAGCCCAAAGGGGAGGCAGATAAATTGAAGATGATCTGGCCCGACTTGGAAACGGGGGTATTTGTGAAACTCCTTTTCCACTGGGACGTAGAAATAAGCGTCCTTCAGGTCGATCGAGATCATCCAGTCGCCTGGCTGTATGGCTCTCTGAATGGTCGACAGGGTTTCCATTTTGAATCTTCCGTTTTCTATAAATTTGTTGAGATAGGTGAGGTCTATGACTGGGCGCCAGGAGCCACCCTTTTTTTGAACTAGGAAGAGAGGGGAGTATATCCCCTGGAACCATTCGTCCTTTTGGATGTGTACCACTGCTCCTTGAGTTTTCAGAAGGTCCACATAGGACAGCAATATCTGTCTCTGTTCCTCTGCACGAGGAAAAAGAGTGAAGACGAATCTGGGGAGAGGAGTACTGGAAAAGGCCCATCTGTGGCCTGACGAGACTGTCCTTATGACCCAGAAGTCTGAGATCAAGGCCACCCAGACGTGCCGGAAGAGGAGCAGACGAGCCCCCACCCGGTCCGCCTGGGCGGGCGCAATCTCAAAAAGACTTGGCCTGGTCACGACCACTGGCTTTTAACAGGTTTACGAAAAGATGCCTTCCCCCTGCTCCAATTCTTCCTGAAGTCCCGGCCAGGCTTGTAAGAGTGTGGTTCTCTGGAGCAAATCGCCGTACTGCGCATGCGTGAGCCAAGCCTCGCTCTCAAGGCGGCTACAGCGCAGGCGCCAGCAGCGGAGTCGGCCGCAACCCGGAAGTGCCGTGGCAGGTTGGAACGCACAAGCATTCCAGCCGCCATGAGGGGAAAAGAAATACACTGTTCTGAAGACCGTGAGAAATGCAGGCACACCAACAACATAGAGAAACTACCATGGAGAAAGAGATGAGGACACCACAGACCTTGCCAGCCGTTGATGCGTCCGTCCGTCGGGCATACAGAGGCGACCACCCATCCACCAAGGGGAAATACTCAAGCCTCTTAAAGCTACTCGCCCGCCCATAACTGGGTTCTGAGCTGCACCGCACAAAAGGTATGCTAAATCCTGGATCCATCCAATCCTGACGTGAACAGCATGTATAGGTCCATAGGAGGAAGACAAAAAAGGAACACAGTAGCTAGTGGTGAGTACTCATTTATGGGAATGGGGTCCTATAGCATTGGAGAGGAGGCGGGGTTAACCCACACGTAGGCTGCCATAGAGTCTGTCAGGAAATGCTTTTTTTACTTCTTCAGGGACAGAGGAGGGTGCAATATTCCATAATATAATATATTATACATTATATTATATATAAATACACATATATATATATATATATATATATATATATATATATATATATATATATTACATAATATAATAATATAATATATATAATATAATATTGTAATTGCAATGCTGTGAGTATAAACAATATTCTACATGTAATAATAAATGCAGGTACATAGGATTCAGGCTGACATTGATGTAGTACTGACATTGTACAATCATAAAAAGACAAATTGGCAGATCCCTCCTGGATACACCCCACTGTCCTTCAACGGCCAATAAAGGAAAAAAGGGGAAGAGATGACACCCCACTGCACACCCGGCACCAACGAGACAATATTTATGCAACCAAAATAGTCAACAATTGGTATTATATAGTTCAACAGTGGATTTGGATGAAAGTGCATAAAACTTCTGAATTAACATATCTCACTATTATCATAAAGGGTACTATGACCATTCACAAATGCTTAAGAGGGCACAGGACTCTCTGTTTGACACTTAACTCTCCTGATGCCGTGCAATAAGTACAGAATTGCAAGTAGAGATGCTAAAAATTCATTAAAACCAGAAGAACATAAAATCATAAGAAAAAAAAAACACAAAGGAAAGAAAAACATTTAAACTAACACCACGAAATGAGAATAAATGAGGTTGCTCTTTTGCTTAAAACCAAAAAATTAGCATATTACATTCATCAGTTTTACATCAGTTTTTTATCAGTTTTTACATTAGTTCTTTACATCCACTTAACCACTTGAGTCAAATTTTTGGTTTACATTAGAGCTGCATGATTCTGGATAATTTTTTTGCTTAGAATAAAGATCATGTTTCTCACTGCTAACATCATCTTTCACATTATACAAAAAAATTGGACTATATTTACTGCTTATGCCCTGTACACACGATAGGATTTTCCGATGGAAAATGTGTGATAGGACCTTGTTGTCGGAAATTCCGACCGTGTGTAGGCTCCATCACACATTTTCCATGGGAATTTCCGACAAACAAAGTTTGAGAGCTTGCTATAAAATTTTCCGACAACAAAATTCGTTGTCGGAAATTCCGATCGTGTGTACACAAATCCGATGCACAAAGTGCCACACATGCTCAGAATAAATTAAGAGAGGAAAGCTATTGGCTACTGCCCCGTTTATAGTCCAGACGTATGTGTTTTACGTCACCGCGCTCAGAACGATCGGATTTTCCGACAACTTTGTGTGACCGTGTGTATGCAAGACAATTTTGAGCCAACATCTGTCGAAAAAAATACATGGATTTTGTTGTCAGAATGTCCGATCAATGTCTGACCGTGTGTACAGGGCATTAGTGTTTTTTTATTCACAGAAGTGTATTTTTTCCAAAATAATTGTGTTTGAAAAACCGCTGCGCAAATACCGTGTGACATAAATTATTGCAAGAACTGCCAATTTTATTCTCTAGGGTCCCTGCTAAAAAATATATGTATATAATGTTTGGGGTTCTAAATAATTTTCTAGCAAAAAATACTGATTTTAACTTGTAACCAACAAGTGTCAAAAAAAGGTTTAGTCTTTAAGCCTAGGTTCACATCTATGCGGCTGTGCTTGATGCATTTTTCAGGCATGTTTTTCAATGCATTTTGCGTTTTTAAACCAGTGTTTTTTATGCGTTTTTGCATGCAGTTTTCATGTATTTTGCGGTTTACGCTTTTTTTCTCTTTAAACGCACTGTAAAACACACTGTATATAGCTGGTTGCTAAGGAGGGGGCTGGGAAGCCGGCCACCACATCCTTAGCAACCGATGAGTCATCAGCCATCAGCTGTCAGCTGTTCCCCACTGAAAGCTGAATGTAAAAAAAAAAAAAAAAAAGGTATATTTGTGGGCAAAAAAAATCACGAAAAAAATGGCGTGGGGTCCCCCCCAGGATCCGAAAGAGACCCCCCCATGCAAAAAATTTTAAAAAATGACATGGGGTCCCCCCTAAAATTTATACCAGACCCTTGTCCGAGCATGCCGCCCGGCAGGTCAGGAAAGGGAGGGGATGAGCGAGCGCCCCCCCCCCCCCGAACCATACCAGGCTGCATGCCCTCAACATGGGGGGTGAGTGGGTGCTTTGGGACAGGGGGGGCTCTGCGCCCCCCACCCCAAAGTACCTTGCCCCCATGTTGATGAGGACAAGGGCCTCTTCCTGACAACCCTAGCCGGTGGTTGTCGGGGTCTGTGGGTGGGGGGTTATCGGAATCTTGAGGCCCCCATTAAGAAGGGGGAACCCAGAACCTGCCCCCCCCATGTGAATGGGTATCGGGTACATCGTATCCCTACCCATTCACCAAAAAAGCCGTGAAATGCAATAAAAACACAAGAACCGTTTTTTGACAATTAGTTTATTAAGTTAAAGTGGTTAAACTGCCCTCATCTACAGACCGAAGTTCATCCCTTTGATCTAAGAACCGAGAGATACATTGTATCACTTCATTATGACCACTTTCACACTGAGGCAGTTTTCAGGCGTTTTAGCGCTAGAAATAGCCTCTAAATAACGCCTGAAAACCGCCTTGCATTCATTTCAGTGTGACTTTTCACACTGGGGCGGTGCGCTTGCGGGACGTTAGGAAAATTCCCGCAAGCAGCATCTTTAAGGTAGTTTGCCCAAAACGCCTTGCCCATTGAAATGAATGGGCAGTGCTTCCAAAGCGCCTGAAAAGCACTTCGGAAGAGCCGCAACACGGGCACTTTTAACCCCTTCTTCGGCACGCTAGCTGGGGTTAAAATTCCCCCGCTAGTGGCCGAAAAGCACCACAAAACCGCTGCCAAAATGCCACAAAAATTATCGGCGTTTTAGCACTAACGGCCGGGCACTGCAGTGTGAAAGTAGCCTTACTCTCTGCGCTGAGGAATGTCTTTTTTTTTTTTAACAACTCTGGCTCTGCACTGTTTATAGAAAAAAAAGAGCTGACAATGACAGTCAGCGCCAGCAAGTGAGGGAGCCTGTCTGTTCAGACTGCCCCTCACTAGATGTACATCTCTTCTCCCCCTCCACCCCCCCCCCCCCCCAAATGACAGCCCCAAAACCTAGGAAATGTAGCGGCATCCCCAACCTTCAAAGGCCTAATGGTGACCTCCAGAGTCAGGGAGAACTGATATCCTTCCTTGTAGTGTTGTAGTGTGGGTTATTAGGCATGGTGGGTGTATTGCAAGTTGGAAACATGGGCGTCAGATACTTTTTGGAATGCAAAAAATGTATTGTCTCTTAAACAGAACTGGGGGAGAGAGGGTTAGGGCCAGGACAGCTTTAGGCAGATGCAATAATAATTGGCAGACTCAGAGACAAAATAATAGGCAGACAGGTATATAGGTAGAAGGCCTTTAAACTAGATGCAGCAACTGTAATTGTAGAACTGCTGTCTTTTCTGGCAACTGAACTTTGAACAGTCAATGGAGATCCATACACGTAACTCACAGTAACCCGTTATAGATCTTCTCTCGCATCTCGCAGTATCCTTCTGTAGATCTTCACTCACTGAGCTCCCAGTCTCTCACTAGACTTCAAGATCCCAGACAACACTGGATCCCCTGAGCTGTGGAAGAGCGCAGAGGATCCGCTGTAAATTTCTCAAGCTTCACCCCTGTTAACCCTCTGGGTCCCTGACTTGGCACTCTGCTGAAGCTTTCCCACTTCTTCACCGTCTCCGGCTTGTGAAAAGGCTGCTCTGGTACTCCTTCAGACTTCCATACAGTGGCCCCCATAACAGTAATGGTTGTCCCTTGCTGGCGACTATTCCTCCCTTTACCTCTGGCCTTGATCATCACTTGCCCCTGGTGACAGGAGTGGTCGTCCCTTGTGGCAACTGCCGCTCCCTCACCGCTGGCAATGATCCAGTTCCCCCGTCCAGCAGAACCTCTGCAATAGGGTTGCCATCTGTCCAGGATTCACCTGGACAGTTCGGGTTTGGAATCATGCGTCCGGGTTTCTGACTGCCTGAAACCCAGACAGGTTATTCAGACTGGACTATGGCTTCCCAACAGGGTTGCTGGCTGCAGTTGTCTAAGCTGAGAGTGTCTATTACACTCTCTTTCACATTGCCCAAAGCCAGCACTAACAATCCCCCCCCAAACACACACAGACAGGAGAGGAGAGAGGGCTCAATCTGTACCTCTTCCTCCTGCCCCTCTGTGTCTGCCCACACTCCAATCCTCAGTGCTGTGACTCAGAAAAGGAAAGTGCGGGCCGAAATGAAGTCCAGCAGCCTCAGATACATCTGGATGAGAGGTGCTGACTGCCAAGGGGTGAGTGAGCTCACTATCCATCCCTGTCTGTGACTGAAGTCTCCCCCCTTCTCTCTCCTGCCTCTGAGTACACTAAGGTAAATCGGGGTTCTCAGAGCACCCCTTACATCAGGGTACACCGGAGGCCACAGTGTTCCCCTTTACATCAGAGTCTTCTCCGTACATCAGAGTTCTAATGCCGCGTACACACGGTCGGACTTTTCGTCTACAAAAGTCCGACGGACACCGAAGGACTAAAGCTGGCTGACAATCTGATCATGTGTGGGCTTCCCAAGACTTTCAGAGGACTTTCAGCTGACTTTTCCAGCCTCAAATCTGACGGACTTTAGATTTGAAACATGCTTCAAATCTTTACGTCGTAACTACGCCGGACCCAGAAATCCGCTCGTCTGTGTGCTAGTCCAATGGGCAAAAACCCACGCTAGGGCAGCTATTGGCTACTGGCTATCAACTTCCTTATTTTAGTCCGGTGTACGTCATCACGTACGAATCCGTCGGACTTTTGTGTGATCGTATGTAGGCAAGTCCGCTTGTAAGAAAGTCTGCCGCAAGTCCGCCAAAAGTCCGCCAAAAGTCTGTCAAAAGTCTGTCGGACAGGCTGTCGGACTTTTGTAGACGAAAAGTCCGACCGTGTGTACGCGGCATTAGTGTTCCTCCTTAAATTAGGGTTCCCAGAGCATCCCTTTTGTTAGAGTCCCCAGATTTCTCCCTTACATCAGAGTCTGCAGTTTCCCTGCATCCAATTCACATAGCAGGACAATGTGACTGTGACTCTATGGAGCCGGTTCACTTATCTCCGCAGCAGGTCCGGTGCGTTTTGCAGGAAAAACGTGTGCCTTTTTTTGGCCCTTTCAGGTCCGAATTCAGCCCAAAATCGGGCTGAAATCAGACCTGAAACGCTGAACCAGCACGCACTGGACCCCTGCTGTGCGACAGATGCGGCTCATATGTGAACCGAGCCTTAAAGTGAAAGGGAACTCTGCGAGTTCATCTGTAAAAGAGGAACTTTTGTTATTAACTTCATATGATTAGAAATGTTACTTAATAGCAAAATATATGTATAGAATATACTATAAAAAAATTGCTGCGCGCCACTAAAGTGTTCGGGTTTGACTTGCTGAAAAGGTGGCAGCCCTACTCTGCAACTTGGTTGGGCTTCCAGCCTGAAGCCCCAAGCCTGCGCTGTCTCGCTCAAATCTGGATAGGCCTCAGACAGCCTAGCAGCCAGGTGCTCCCGGGATAGGCCTCAGGCTTCTGGCCTAGCAGCCCAGCGCCTTGTGACACACGTCCACCCAGACAGCCGTCCAGTTGGCACAGAACCCCAATCACCTGACTCCTTCTGAATATTCCCTATGCCCTTATCATTCTACTGCCACAGGCAACAATGCCACCTAGTGACAGAAGAAAGAGGTGCATCAAATCCAGAGTTAGGGGATTCACTGGCTTTTTCCCTATCAATCAGCCAGACTAATGTCCCGTACACACGGTTGGATTTTCCGTGTGATAGGACCTTGTTGTCGGAAATTCCGACCGTGTGTAGGCTCCATCACACATTTTCCATCAGATTTTCCCACACACAGTTTGAGAGCAGGCTATAAAATTTTCCGACAACAAAATCCGTTGTCGGAAATTCCGATCGTGTGTACACAAATCCGACGCACAAAGTGCCACGCATGCTCAGAATAAATAAAGAGATGAAAGCTATTGGCCACTATATAGTCCCGACGTACGTGTTTTACGTCACCGCGTTCAGAACGATCGGATTTTCCGACAACTTTGTGTGACCGTGTGTATGCAAGACAAGTTTGAGCCAACATCCGTCGGAAAAAATCCTAGGATTTTGTTGTCGGAATGTCCGAACAAAGTCCGACCATGTGTATGGGGCATAAGTATCATCTAGCAAGCTAAATTTGTTAGCAACCCTGCCTTCTATCGGGGTGCTACAGGAAAAAAAAAAAGCCGGCAATAATATTTAAAAGCTGACAGTGACAGCAACCAATGCAAAAATTGATGAAAAACTGACCATATGTCAGGTTACATCTGTTTTTCGTCCGATCTGTTTTTTTGATGGATGAAAAATAGGGCTTTCATCTGTTTAAAAAAATGGATGTTGACAGAGGCGGATGAAAACGGATGAAAATAGATGATCATCCGTTGTCATCCGTTTTTTAATTTGAATGCATGGATGTCCATTTTTCACCCATCAACGGATGGATGAAAAACGGACGAACGGTCCGTATGTGTGAAAGGGGCCTTAATACTAGGATTTTAACTAGACCACACCCCCCTCTCCTTGCTTACCAGGACTTAAATTACATTTCCCTGGGCCCCATTACGTCAACAGAGGGGCCCAGGAGGTGGGAGTAGAGGAGGGACTTTTTTTCATTTTCGATTTTCGGGGGCGTAGGCGGATAAAACCAGTGCCGCTGTTCCACTGCTTCTTGGGGGGGGGGGGGAGTTGGGGGTTCCTGTCAGGAAGGGGCCCCATGATTTCTGACAGCAACCCTGGGTAAACATGATCAATAATAAAGAGGGAGCGAGAGATACAGAATGTATAAGCGATGAAGAAAAGAAGAAAAGAGCCAAGAGAATCCACAGAGCCCAGGGAGATCGGAAGGGCATTTATCATTCGAGATTCTGAGGTTAATGCAACGTCAGATAAATTCCCTTTGTGCAGCTGTCTCACACATCACCTTTGTCACACGTCACTTCATGGATAATGAGGATGGCGTCTCTCTTCCCGGTATGTGGTCTCTGCTCGGCTTCTTATCATATTAATAATAAACCTCCATAGGCAGTGTAAACCCTCTGCCAACATTTCCTTATAAAGATGTCGCAGGACACTCATGGGATGTTTACAAAGCACTACAACTCTGGGGTGAAGATGGAGAATGAGACCCTCTTTCTGCTCACTCAGAAAATAAATAGCCAGTGACCCCACTGAAGACGCAATGTCACATGGCAGGCACCATTGTAAATTACTGTACAGCATGCAGTCAGAACAAGAAATAAACAGTCCCTTTGGTGTACCAGTGTTAAACTGATGATATCTGAGATGCGATTGGCTCTTGGGCTACAGCACTTTTCATTCAGTTGTTACTTTTTACAGCATTTGCATTCAAAACATACATGGAAAACAAAACATACCTAGACAGAATAAAGCCAATACTTCAATATAGAATGCCCAGACTGTAACTTTGTAACTTTGTCAAAGGGGAGAG
Source organism: Lithobates clamitans (assembly GCA_037952925.1). Lineage (NCBI taxonomy): Eukaryota > Metazoa > Chordata > Amphibia > Anura > Ranidae > Lithobates > Lithobates clamitans. The sequence goes on along the minus strand of JBBGZY010001244.1, from coordinate 1,284,070 downwards.
GCTGCAGCAGGAACAGATCCATGTGAACATATTTGATATTTGTGAACACAGCCAAGAGCTGGAAGTAGACGGCGATCCTGGATGATGGCTGATCAAAGATAGTGCCACTGCTAACCTTTTGGAGAGAAAAGCAAATGAAGGCATTGTCAGGGGGAGTACTGTGATCTCTGTGAGAAGTAATAAATACCTAGAAATGTTCTATTGAAACATTACTTAGCATGCTTCTCTTAAAGCACTAGCAAACTCGGTCTAATATTTGTACCTACAGGTAAGCTTAGAGTAAATATTACCTGTAGGTATGGTAAACATCTCTTAAACGTTTGCTGTTTAGGATATATTTACAATGGCTCTAGACACTGCTCATGTGTAGTGATGCTCTGCATTCGGGGCAGTGTGTCCTGAATGTAGAGCGCGGTGCCGCGATAACACTCACACGAATGCACATCAGTGACGTCATTGTGGCCCAGCCATTCAAACACCTGAAGAGCATGAACCAGGAAGGAAGACTGGGCAAAGATTGGAGCACCAGCACCAGTGACAGTGCAGCTTTGGGAGCTCAGTTTTAAAGAAGTCTGCCATAATGTGCTAGTATGTGGTGCATACTAGCATATTATTATGGCATAACACTGCAGGGGGCCCATTAAAATAAAGTGGTAGAGTAAACTTCTGCTTTAACGTGAAGATATATACTTTATCTATGGACTGACCCACTAAAGTGCTTGCATGCTCATTAATGCCAACATCTCCTTTCTGAAATGAGATGAAATGAGATTGAACCCGGAGGAGAGCAAGAAAGATGACAAGGAAAAACGCTGCTACCCGCTGATTCTGCGCACTTTCTCTAATTGCAGGCTTTTGCAATTCTGGCGAGTGTTATCAAAAAGAAGACCACGGAACATTGTCCTGGCGCTGTTCTGTTACCTGGAGACCGTCAGTGAGGCTACACTACGATGAGCAATTTTGGCAGCGGATGGCCATTAGATCGTCACTGCGCTGGAACCATAAGGACATCAGTTTGTGGATGAAACTTATGACATCGGCGCGGGCTCCCAACCTGTTTTTTCGGGGGGTGGGGATCAGGGGTACCACTGCATCAGGACAACCGACCGAAAAATGACGGGGCTTCTGCTGGCAATACAATCTAAGTTCTGTATGTTCGGTTCAGCCTGTCGTTTTAAACATGAATGTTCCGGATGCGGGGGATCTCATGCTCTGTCAAGGTACTTCAAACAGGAAAGTCTGCGGGTAAGAGGGACGATGCCAGTGCAGGTGGAAAGTATGTTCCTTTCCTCTGTAGGTATGCTGACCGACAAGCTGCGTCTTTGTTAGAGGAAGGGTTTTCTCTGGGTTTTCACATACCGTGTTCCCTTTACTCCATCCCGCCCATGGCACAGAATTTGCGTTCCGCCTTGTAACATCCGGGGGTGGCCACTGAAAAACTGCAGAAGGAGGTTGCATTGGGCCGGATGGTTGGCCCTTTTGCTACGATTCCGCTGCAGGATTTGGTGGTCTCTCCTCTGGGGGTAGTTCCCAAGAACGAGCCACACAAGTTTTGGTTGATTCACCACCTTTCCTTTCCTAAAGAGGATTCGGACAATGATGCTATCGCACCTGAGGTGTGCGCTGTGACCTACACCTCTTTTGATGCAGCGGTATTCTGGGTGTGCCGTTATGGGTGCTGCGCGCTCATGGATGAAGCGGATGCTGAATCTTCATTCTGACTCCTGCCGGTCCACCTGGACAGCTTTTGTTTGCTTGGCTGTGCTTGGCAAGGGGCATACTATGCTGATCATTGCCTATGGGCTGCTCGATCTCCTGTGCCTTGTTCAAAACCTTTAGCTCTTTTCTTGAATGGGTTGTGCGGAACTTCTCCAGGATCAACTCTGTCATTCATTATTTGGATGACTTCTTGTGTGTGGGTCCACCTGCTTCCAATGTTTGCTCCATTCTGTTGGGAACGTTGCAGCATATAGCTGATCATTTTGGGGTCCCATTGGCCGGCGAGAAAATGGAGGGCCTTAAATCTTTCATTACCTTTCTGGGCATTGTTTTGGATTTGCAGATTATGGAATGTCGTTTGCCTGCTGATAAGCTTGAAGCCCTTAAGTCTGAAGTTCGCAGGAACATTGGCAAGCGCAAGATTCAGCTATGCCAGTCGCTGTTGGGTAAGTTGAATTTTGCTTGCCACATCATGCCTATGGGCAGTATTTTTTCCCCTGGCTGTCAGCATCTACGGCCGGGGTTAAAGTGCCCACCCGTTTTTTTGTGTGTTTGACCAGGGAACACTGGGAGGACTTACTGGAGTGGCATGGCTTCTTTGAATAGTTCAATGGACGTGCTTTATGAACGTCTGGGCCCATCAGCAACTTCGATTTGGAGCTGTTTACGGACGTAGTGGGTTCTGCGGTGTATGAGGCTTTCTTTTGCAGTAGATGGAGTGCTGCGTCTTGGCCTCCGGAATAGAGGGAGGCTGGGTTCTTGAAGAATCTGACTTGAGCTTTTTCCGATTGTGTTGACGATGGAACTCTGGGGTGACTCCTTCCGCAATCTGAATGTGCGCTTCAACTCTGATAACCTTGGTGTTGTCCAGGTGGTTAACCGTATCTCAGTTGCTTCGCAGCCAGTGGTTCGGTTGCTCCGTCATCTAGTTCTGCGCTGTTTGCAATTTAATGCTTTCATTTATGCTGTACACCTCCCTGGGGTGGAAAACACTTTGGCTGATGCTTTGTCTCGCTTTTAGTGGGACAGGTTCCGAGAGTTGACACCGGAAGGGGAGCAAAGCGGGGTTCCCTGTCCCGACTGGCTACGGAGCATTGCTTTGGAGTCGCAGCGTGGTGGATTCAACGCTCAGTGAGTATGGCTACTTGGTCTGCCTATTCTAAGGTATGGCGGGAATGGTTAGCAATTTTGCATATGATGGGGGTTGATCCTGAGGGTCGGGAGGTTAAATATGCAGTCCTCTTTTTCCTTACTCTGAGCCTGGAGCGAGGGTCTCTGTATCTGCTCTTGATCATACGTTGGCGGGCTTGGCCTTCTTTTTTAAGCTGCAAGGTTGCAGGGACTACACAAAGGAATTTTGGGTTAAGCAGACTGTCAAGGGGTACAGGAGAGCCCACAGGCGCAGGGACGGTCATCGCCTGGTTTCTTTTTCCATGTTGCTTGACCTTTTTTTCACTTAAGTTCCCTGTGTACTTCAGATTACAAGTGTTCCTTATTTTGGGCAGCATTGGGCATCGGTCTGTGGGATTCCGATGGGTTTAAGCTCTACATTCGCCAGCAATTGTTGCTGGATTAGGGCTTAGTCAGGATTATGCTGTTACGTGTTTTGTTTGTTTCCTCTTTTACAGATGTGAGGTCGGCCTAGTTTGGATTCTGGGTCATTCCTACATGTTTTGGGGGGCCAGACGAGCAGATGTCTGGCCTAGTGGTAGACAGCTGGGCATTCCCAGGCAGGAGGCTCAGGTTCCTTGGATCAGGGTGCCTGGCATGCTGTGGAGCAGGGTGGTGCAAAAGGTGTATCGCTTTTCTCACCTTGATAAATCCCCTGACATTTCGGTGCTACATGTGGGTGGGAATCATCAGGGGGCAAGGTCCATGCGTGAGCTTATACGCAATGTAAAATTTGATTTCTTTTGTTTACGCACGGCATTTCCTGGGATGCTGATAGTGTGGTCAGATATGGTGAGCAGGATGTCTTGGTGTTTGGCCTGGTTGGTTAAAAAGGTTAACAAGGCCCGCGTAAAAGTCAACAAAGAGGTGGGTAGGTTCGTAAATTGCAATGGGGGCTTGGCTATCTGGCATCGGGAGCTAAAAGTAGATACCTTTGGAGTGACTGGGTGCACCTCAATGCGGTGGGCATTGATCTGTGGTCCCTGGGGTTGCAAGAGGGAATTCAGGGAGCTTTAAAGGTGTGGAGGGGCACGCAAGGGTAAGGCTTTACCCCCTACATGCTGTGGCAGTGCTGGGTCTTTGGAGAAGGAGAAAAATTCTGGATTATAGAATGGTGAGGACCCATCTGTGGTATGGGGTTCTCAGGTACATTCGGGTTAACGAGAGGTTTAAATCGAAATAAGTGAATGGAGGTCACTGCAGATGATGATTGTCTCCGAGCCAGTGTGTTGCGGCTGTTGTTGCCCTCAAAGGCCACCAAACTTTATTATCTCACCTTTTGTCTGATTGTTATGTTAAGTATGTTATTTATGGAAGTTATGTATTTTGTTAAATAAAAGGCTGCGGTGGCTATTTTACTCCAAAACCTTGTCACGTCTTTTATCGTATAGTTGGGGGCTTGGAGGGGATGGTCTATCTAGCGGGTCTGGGCAATGCTGGAGGTTATCTATCCTACACATGTCATGCAGTCTGATCTATGGGGGAGAAAAGTTTGAGCTATTGCTTCCTCCTGCATGCAGCAGACTGATGACATAATTTGAGCCTAGGCAAAGACACTAACCAGATCTCAAGGATTGATTTTTGATGATAAGGGGCTGAGCTTTTCTGCAAAATGATACTGTTGCTGTATATTGTGACATGTCAGGAGTTTATTCATGCAGACTTGTAAAGTTACTGACATGCCCACTTAAAGTATATAGATGTCTTTCTGTCTCTATAGCAGAAACATCAGGCCCGTTTTCCTCTCAGAGCCTTTTGTGTCAAATAAGTCAGCTCACAACAAGATTTGCAGCAGTCGCTAGCAGTATGGCTCGGGGCCAGGAACTTGCGGTTAGATTCTTCAGGGATGAAGGTCAATCTGAACTATACGTAGTGTAGAGGATGTTCTATTTCTCCTGATAGAAGTTCCCACGACCTTCTGAGTTTGCAGCTAAACAACCAGCTGGATCCTATTAGCACTATTTGTGAAGGTCACTGAGCCTTATCGATGGGGTAAATAAGATGCTGAGGACGCAGCGTCTATTTTTATTCCATGTTCAGAACTTTTGAAAGGAGCAAAGATTCAGCCAAAATTCCTGACCTGAGCTCAGAATTTCTCTTCTACAAACTGCCCCAATATATCGCAGAAACTGAATCTCTTGTAAATTTACAAAGCTCACATTGGTTAAGTTTCTATATTTTTTCTGGGAAATATGAATTCTGACAGATTGGTCTGTTTATAAAGGGTAATTCTCCGCTCATTGGAGCCATATAAATCCAAAAGTGAAAATAATGTGCAAACATCTCTAGAGATAGATTTTAGGTTTGTGAAGGGGTTATTAAATATAAAGATCTCTCTATTGCACACCAGACCAATATATACCCAAGTGCAGAGTGCTGGAGCAGCTGGTGAATGGTGCCACAGAAGCCAGATGCAAAATTTGTTTCCAGCACACCCTAATCTTCTGCAATAAAAACTGCCTTTGTTGGCACTCATTCAGCATATGATGCAGCAAAGTGCAATGAAATGGGGCTGAAGCATCTAGTGAAGTCCCATCATGAGTTTGATCGCAAGACTTGATGCTACTAACCTTTTAAGCTGGCCATAGATGAATCAAAATTTTACAGGTTCAGGAGAGACTGGCCAAATTTTGATCCATCTTTGACCGTTTCTACTTGATATCAATCTACTGATTGATATCTTTCAAATAAGACTCTTGGAAAACTTTACTTTGGTAAGCACCTGCAGCCAATTAGCTGCAGTGCTAATTGGTTTATTCTAACACCAGAGGAATCCCCGCTGTCAGAAAACAATAGCACAGTAGGGAGGCTGATTGAAAAAACCATTTGTTAGTCATTGCAGGTATGTTCGTACTTGACTATTGGAGACATCGCCTAATTAGTCTTGGGGCAGGCGGTGACATCCAAGCGGCTAGCTCAATCTGTATATACATTGCGGATGATGACCATTAGCAGTAGTTGATCACTTTTATTATTTATTATTATTATTATTATACAGGATTTATATAGCGCCAACAGTTTAAGCAGCGCTTTAAAACATGAGTGCAGACAGTACGGTTACAATATAATTCAATACAGGAGGAATCAGAGGGCCCTGCTCATTAGAACTTACAACCTAGGAGGGAGGGTCAAGTGATAGAAAAAGGTAATAGCTGTGGGGGATGATCTGATGGAGAAAGTAAAAGTGTAGTTGTTAGGTGGGGGCTGGATAGGCTTCTTTAAAGAGGAGGGTTTTCAGGGATTGTCTAAAAGCAAGCAGAATAGGAGATAGTCAGACAGATTGGGGTAGGGAGTTCCAGAGGATGGGAGAAACTTGGGAAAAGTCCTGGAGGTGAGCATGTAAGGTGGTGATGAGGGAACTAGAGAGCAGGAGGTCTTGGGAGGAACAAAGGGAACGGGGAGATTGGTGTTTTGAGACTAGGTTAGTGATGTAGCTGGGGGCCGAGTTGTAGATAGCTTTGTAAGTTGTTATTAGAATTTTTAATTTAATTTGTTGGGTGAGTGGAAGCCAGTGGAGCGATTGACAGAGAGGGGTAGCAGACACTGAGCGGTTGGTAAGGTGGATGAGCCTGGCAGCAGCATTCATGATGGACTGAAGTGGGATAGCCTTTGTAAAGGTAATCGTGTGAGGAGGGAGTTGCAGTAGTCGAGGCAGGAGATGACCAGGGAGAGAACTAGGAGTTTTGTGGTGTCATTGGTTAGGAAGGGGCATATTTTGGAGATATTGCAGAGGTTGAGACGGCAAGATTTGGAAAGTGTTTGAATATGGGACCGAAAGGATAGTTCAGAGTCCAGGGTTACACCTAGAGCCTTGGCATGCGGGGACGAGCTGATAGTAGTGCTATTGATTTTGGCAGAGAGATCAGGGGCAGAGGCACGTGGGGGAGGAAAAATCATGAGTTAAAATTTGGATAGACTGAGTTTGAGGAAGTGGTGTGACATCCAGGCTGATATGTCTGTTAGTAAGTTAGTGATACGTGAGGAGACTGAAGGAGTGAGCTGAGGGGTAGAGAGATAGATTTGGGTGTCGTCAGCATAGAAATGGTATTGGAAGCCATGGGAGGCTTATACCTGACCGAGGGAGGAAGTGTAGATGGAGAATAGGAGAGGTCCAAGAACAGAACCTTGGGGGACCCCGGTAGAGAAAGGAGGAGGCAGTAGAGTTGTAAGTGACACTAAAGGTGCGGTTGGATAAGTAGAATTAGAACCAGCGAAGAGTACAGTCATGGAGACCAAAGGCATGGAGTTTTTTGAGGAGGAGGGGGTGGTCTACTGTGTCAAAAGCAGCAGAGAGTTCTAGGAGTAGGAGTACAGAATAGAGTTTTTTGGATTTTTCTGTTAGCAGATCGTTTGTGAGTTTTAGGAGAATAGTTTCCATGGAGTGTTGAGGGCGGAATCCAGACTGAAGGGGATCAAGAAGGTTATTCTTGGTGAGGTGGTCACTCAGCCGGTTGTAGACCAGATGTTCAAGGTGTTTGGATAAAAAGGGCAGGGAAGAGATGAGGCGTAAGTTGTTAAGATTGTGGGGTCTAGTGAGGGCTTTTTAAGAATGAGGGTGATTAATGCATGTTTTAGAGAGTTTGGGAAGCTGCCTGAAAAAAGGGAGAGATTAAAGATGCGAGTTAGGGAATGTAGAATAGAGCCAGATGGTGAACGCCGCAATTGTGAGGGAACAGGGTCCAGGGGGCAGGTGGTAAGGTGGATGATAGAGAAAAATTTAGCAACCTCGTCTATAGTGTCGGGGTTAAATGAAGGAAGTAATAATTGTACCTGTTGACATGGGGTGTTAGGTGGAGAAGGCATCTGTACAGTGGAGATCTCCTCACGAATTGCATCAATCTTATGTTTGAAGTGATTGGCGATCTCCTGGGCAGTGAGTGAGTTAGTGGGTGGAGGCAGTGGAGGACGAAGTAGAGAGTTGAAGGTAGAGAAGAGTTGATGGGCACGGGATGATAAGTTGTTAAAGAGAGTGATAAAATAGGTCTGCTTGGCAGTGAGGAGGCAAGAATTGTATTTTTGGAGAGCAGATTTATAATGGTTGAAATCTTTCTGAGACTTACTCTTACGCCATTGGCACTCAAGTGCGGGCTATGTTTTTTCAGACTTCTAGTGGCATCTTTTTGCCAAGGTTGCATGGGACGTGGCCAGATTCTGTGTGTAGTGTGGGGGCGAGCTTGTCTAGGGAAGTGGCTAAGTTGGGGCAGGACAGAGGTGATATTTTGTCATAAAGGTGGTCAGTAGCAGAGTAGAGAAGAGAAGGGTTGAGGAGGCAAATGTTTCTACGGGTAACTGTTAAGCGGTTGGAGGGAGAGGAGGTGGTAGAGAGGAAGAGAGAGAAACTAATAAGGTGGTGGTCAGAGATAGTGAAAGAGGTTGCACGGAATGCATAGGTGGGAGAAAACAAGGTCTAGGTTGTTTCCGTCAGTGTGTAGAAGCGTGTCCATTTCTTCAGGTCAAGGGAGGAGGTTAGACTGAGAGGTTTGAAGTAGCCGAAGTGTTCGTATTAACAGGGATGTTGAAGTCACCGAGAATGATTGTGGGGATTTCAGAAGAGAGAAAGTAGGGGAGCCAGGCAGAGAATTCATCAAGAAAGGCTGATACTGGTCCAGGGGGCCGGTAGATTACAGCTATCCTTAGAGATACTGGAGAGAACAGACGAATGCAATGTGCTTCAAATTAGGAAAGTGACAGAGATGGAGGCGGGTGAAGTACCTGAAAGGTGATATGTCTGGCTAGAAGGATTCCCACTCCACTCCATTTGCACGGGTTCTCGAATTGCAGCAGTGTGAACCAAACCTGAGATGTTTCTACAACTTGATTGGAGTCCACCTGTGGTAAATTCAGTTGATTAGACATGGTTTGGAAAGGCACAACTCAGGTCCTATATAAGGTCCTACAGTTAACAATGCATGTCAGAGCACAAACCATGCCATGAAGTCCAAGGAATTGTCTGTAGACATCAGAGACAGGATTGTATTGAGGCACAGATCTGAGGGAGGGTACAGAACAAATTCTGCAGCACTGAAGGTCCTAATGAGCACAGTAAATATATGATGTAATATCGCTCAAGTCAGTGGATATAACAGAAAAATAACCAAAGTATCTAAATGGATATCTCTTTCTATCTATAGGTTGATGGGTCAATTAATCCATATAGAAGGTAAAAAACAATAAACAATGGTCCATAAGAATAGTCCAGAAATAAGTCTATAATATGTGAATAATCCGTAGTATGGATGGATGGATGTGGGAGCCAGGGAGATCTGTGCAGCCAGGATACCAAGGGCAGCTTCCTGTAGAGTGAAGTCAGCTCTCCATGTGTACATAAAAAAATCCAAGAAGAAAGCGCCTCTTAAGTATCATAGGTTTATTTTAGTATTAAAAGCATATAAAAGCACTTACATTGAAATTGACGAATTGCAGCTTCCATAGAGAACTAAACCCAGTGTGTGTCATAAACTCCAATGGTGTGGGGCTGATGTATGCCGGGCGTATGGCCGCGGACCTCCACTCGGGAACGCCGGCTGTGTAAGCGGTAAGGTGAGAAAGTCACTTCCGCGTTCCAACAGGTCACATGGGTGATGACGTCACTCGGGTCGTTCAGGTTCGCTGGGAATCACTACGCGTTTCTGAGCATGCGCGAAGCTCGTAATGAGCATGCGCGCTCCTTTGTCAAGTGTATTAGGGACAGCAAACTAGGAAGTTTAAATAGCTGGATGTAAAAAGCAATTACCAATCAGGACCAATCGAAATGAAGGGGAAGGGGAACAATGTCTGGGAAAGTTAAATGACTGTGATGAGGATAAATTCTCTATGGATTACAAATTAGTGTAAAAGTATATCAAGAATATATATATATGATAAAATATAAAATAAAAAATCATTGATGCTAATTATTCAAGAGACATAAAAAATACAAAGATAGTTAGGATGGATAAATATACCATATGTGATTGGTAGTTAAAATATATATAAAATATATAAAACAAAAAAATACACAAAAAAGAAAAGGAAAAATAAAAACATAATGAAACTTAAATAATAAACATGGGTAATACACATATATATATATATATATATATATATGTATACAGAAATATGTTATTTCTGTGGCTAAATGAAATAAAATACATGAAAAAATAAAAAGGACTAGAGTGGATCAAAGGATACATTCTAAATAATGGTGTTAACCTCTAATTCCTCGTTTAACCCATTGGGAGCTAAAGTGTCCAGAATAAAAATCCAAAAAGTTTCGCGCTCACATAATTTAGAAAAACGCTCGGCCCCAGATAATTTTCGTGGAATGGACTCAATTACCCATACCTGTAGGCTGGCAGTGGGCTGATGATGGTGTTCAAGAAAATGTCTAGGGACGCTGTGTTCGTCACAGCCTTTTTCTATAAAACGGCAATGTTTGCCGAATCGTTGTCGCAAAGGACAAATGGTGCGTCCAACATACAATAATTTACAAGGACATGTGAGACAATAAACAACGTAATCTGTCGAACAGTTATAAAAGCTTTCCAATTGGTATGTTTTATCCTTATGTTGGAAACTGCGTTGGCCATGTCTTATGAAAGCACAGGTTTTACACAAAGCTTTATTACATCTATGCATGCCAGTAAGTGGAATTATGTTTTTATTTTTCCTTTTCTTTTTTGTGTATTTTTTTGTTTTATATATTTTATATATATTTTAACTACCAATCACATATGGTATATTTATCCATCCTAATTGTCTTTGAATTTTTTATGTCTCTTGAATAATTAGCATCAATGATTTTTTATTTTATATTTTATCATATATATATTCTTGATATACTTTTACACTAATTTGTAATCCATAGAGAATTTATCCTCATCACAGTCATTTAACCTTCCCAGACATTGTTCCCCTTCCCCTTCCCCTTCATTTCGATTGGTCCTGATTGGTAATTGCTTTTTACATCCAGCTATTTAAACTTCCTAGTTTGCTGTCCCTAATACACTTGACAAAGGAGCGCGCATGCTCATTACGAGCTTCGCGCATGCTCAGAAACGCGTAGTGATTCCCAGCGAACCTGAACGACCCGAGTGACGTCATCACCCATGTGACCTGTTGGAACGCGGAAGTGACTTTCTCACCTTACCGCTTACACAGCCGGCGTTCCCGAGCGGAGGTCCGCGGCCATCCGCCCGGCATACATCAGCCCCACACCATTGGAGTTTATGACACACACTGGGTTTAGTTCTCTATGGAAGCTGCAATTCGTCAATTTCAATGTAAGTGCTTTTATATGCTTTTAATACTAAAATAAACCTATGATACTTAAGAGGCGCTTTCTTCTTGGATTTTTCTAATGAGCACAGTGGCCTTTATCATTCATAAAAGGAAGAAGTTTAGAACCACCAGGACTCTTCCTAAAGTGGGACCCCTGGCAAAACTGAGCAATCAGGGGAGAAGGGGCTTAGTCAGAGAGGTGACCAAGAACCCGATGGTCACTCTGACAGAGCTCCAGCGTTTCTCTGTGGAGAGAAGAGAACCTTCCAGAAAAACAACCACCTCTTCAGCACTCCACCAATCAGTCCTGCATGGTGGAGTGGCCAGACGAAAGCCATTCCTTAGTAAAAGGCACATGACAGCCGGTCAGGATTTTGCCAAAAGGCACCTGAAGAACTCTCAGACCATAAGAAACAAAATTCTCTGGTCTTGTGAAACAAAGATTAAACTCTTTGGAATGAATGTCAGACGTCATGTCTGGAGGAAACCAGGTACCGCTCCACCTGGCCAATACCATCCCTACAGTGAAGCATGGTGGTGGCAGCATCATGCTGTGAGGATGTTTTTCAGCGGCAGGAACTGGGAGACTAGTCAGGATCGAGGGAAAGATGAATGCAGCAATGTACAGAGGGCTTCCTGATGACGCAATCTACATTTGCGAAACACGTAGAGGCTACTGGGAGATTTTGACGTCACTTCCCTACCTAGTGAGAGTGAGGCTTGGAACACACACGGCATAATAGTGAGGCTTGGAACATAGGGGATAAACAGGGGAACGCACATACCGGCATTCCGGACCCCACATACCCTGCTGGAATAGCTTGGTGCTGGCTTATGGGCACAGAAATATGTGAGTGCAATAGTCTTTTTATACCTTTTAATAAATACGTTTAGACATACTACATCATGATGGTCATTTATTTTCCATGAGAACTGGTAGTCTGAAGAGAGTGCAGATTGATCCATTGTGTGGAGTGGTTATCCAACTAATGAGCCAAAGGCGCACATTTACCTGTATCTGGTGAGTGGCCAATCTATAAGTGGTGGTGGAATCACAAAAGGGTGATACTTAGTTGCACAAATAAGAGATGAATCCATAGGACCTGGTTTATCACTCTCTTCTGACCTGATAGCTCCAGTCAGTGGGCGGAGCTGACATCAGGAGAGACATGAGAGGAGGGAGGCGCGGCTGAGAATCACATGACCGGAATATACACACACTAATAACAACTTTATGCATGGAGCGCTCTCCCGGGAGAATTCACTGCTGACCTGAGATGTGACAACCGGCGGAACACCGGCCCCACTGCTCATTACAGGCTGCCAGAGCAGCATGTAAGTACAGAGGGGGAGGGGGAGGGGGCGCTGTGACACAAGTCCATATCATAGAATTGTCTTCTATGTGCCTTCATCACATCACAACTCTGCATTATTGTCCACAGTCTGTGACCATCTCCTGTGCCATGTCCCAGTGTCTGACCATCTCCTGTGCCATGTCCCAGTGTCTGACCATCTCCTGTGCCATGTCTGCAGTCTGTGACCATCTCCTGTGCCATGTCCCAGTGTCTGATCATCTCCTGTGCCATGTCCCAGTGTCTGACCATCTCCTGTGCCATGTCCCAGTGTCTGACCATCTCCTGTGCCATGTCCCCAGTGTCTGACCATCTCCTGTGTCATGTCCCCAGTGTCTGACCATCTCCTGTGCCATGTCCCAGTGTCTGACCATCTCCTGTGCCATGTCCGCAGTGTCTGACCATCTCCTGTGCCATGTCCGCAGTCTGTGACCATCTCCTGTACCATGTCCACAGTGTCTGACCATCTCCTGTGCCATGTCCGCAGTATCTGACCATCTCCTGTGCCATGTCCGCAGTCTGTGACCATCTCCTGTGCCATGTCCGCAGTGTCTGACCATCTCCTGTGCCATGTCCCCAGTGTCTGACCATCTCCTGTGCCATGTCCCCAGTGTCTGACCATCTCCTGTGCCATGTCCCCAGTGTCTGACCATCTCCCGTGCCATGTCCCCAGTGTCTGACCATCTCCTGTGCCATGTCCGCAGTGTCTGACCATCTCCTGTGCCATGTCCCCAGTGTCTGACGATCTCCTGTGCCATGTACGCAGTCTGTGACCATCTCCTGTGCCATGTCCCCAGTGTCTGACCATCTCCTGTACCATGTCAGCAGTGTCTGACCATCTCCTGTGCCATGTCCCCAGTGTCTGACCATCTCCTGTGCCATGTCCCCAGTGTCTGACCATCTCCTGTGCCATGTCCGCAGTCTGTGACCATCTCCTGTGCCATGTCCCCAGTGTCTGACCATCTCCTGTGCCATGTCCGCAGTGTCTGACCATCTCCTGTGCCATGTCCCCAGTGTCTGACCACCTCCTGTGCCATGTCCCCAGTGTCTGACCATCTCCTGTGCCATGTCCCCAGTGTCTGACCATCTCCTGTGCCATGTCCCCAGTGTCTGACCATCTCCTGTGCCATGTCCGCAGTCTGTAACCATCTCCTGTGCCATGTCCGCAGTGTCTGACCATCTCCTGTGCCATGTCCACAGTCTGTGACCATCTCCTGTGCCATGTCCGCAGTCTGTGACCATCTCCTGTAGCATGTCCGCTGTCTGTGACCATCTCTTGTAGCATGTCCGCAGTCTGTGACCATCTCCTGTAGCATGTCCGCAGTCTCTGATCATCTCTTGTAGCATGTCCGCAGTCTCTGATCATCTCTTGTAGCATGTCCGCAGTCTCTGATCATCTCCTGTAGCATGTCCGCAGTCTCTGATCATCTCCTGTAGCATGTCCGCAGTCTCTGATCATCTCCTGTAGCATGTCTGCAGTCTCTGATCATCTCCTGTAGCATGTCCGCAGTCTCTGATCATCTCCTGTAGCATGTCCGCAGTCTCTGATCATCTCCTGTAGCATGTCTGTCTGCAGTCTCTGATCATCTCCTGTAGCATGTCTGTCTGCAGTCTCTGATCATCTCCTGTAGCATGTCTGTCTGCAGTCTCTGATCATCTCCTGTAGCATGTCTGTCTGCAGTCTCTGATCATCTCCTGTAGCATGTCTGTCTGCAGTCTCTGATCATCTCCTGTAGCATGTCTGTCTGCAGTCTCTGATCATCTCCTGTAGCATGTCTGCAGTCTCTGATCATCTCCTGTAGCATGTCCGCAGGCTCTGACCATCTCCTTTAGTATTTTGGAAGAGAGCCTGGAGCTCCTCTGCTGTCTCTTTTTTTCTTAAGAACAGATAGAATAAAAAAATTGGAGTTCTCCTGACTACTTTAATTTTTTTTGATGAAAACCATGAGCACCTGCGGACTTGCGCTGTAATCGTGATGCATCGTGATGCATCGCGGAATCGAATCGAATCGTTGACTTTATAATCGTAATCGAATCGTGAGGCCAGTGAAGATGTGCACCCCTACTTTTGATGGGCACAATCCATAATGTCTGACATAGAAATATAGTTATTCACATAGCACACTGTTAGGACAATTTAATTTATATAAAGTCTATGGTAACTAATACATAGTGGCGGTACACAAATTAATTTAAACTAGTTGGCACAGTCCACAAACACGTCTTTTTCTTAATGTACAGAGACAGCTTTTTTGAAAACCTGCTCCAGAGCGCTCTGGACCTCAGACTGGGGCGAAGGATCTTCCAACAGAACAGCGACCCTAAGCACACAGCCAAGATAAAAAAAGGCGTGGCTACTGGACAACTCTGTGAATGTCCTTGAGTGGCACAGCTAGAGCCCAGACTTGAACCCGATTGAACATTTCTGGAGAGATCAGAAAATGGCTGTGCACCAACGATCCCCATCCAACCTGACAGAGCTTGAGAGGTCCTGCAAAGAAAAATGGGAGAAACTGCCCAAAAATAGATGTGCCAAGCTTGTAGCATCATACTCAAAAAGACTTAAGGGTGTAATTGGTGCCAAAGGTGCTTCAACAATGTGTTGAGCAAAGGCTGTGAATACTTTTGTACATGTGATTTTTTTTTTGCTTCTTTCACGTTGTCATTATGGGGTATTGTTTTTAGAACTTTGAGGAAAATAATATTTTAATCCATTTTGGAATAAGGCTACTGTAACATAACAAAATGTGGAAAAGTGAAGCACCGTGAATACAGCACTGTAGCTGTATGATAAGCATTGATAAAAACAATACTTGTCCCTGCACCGTAGTTCCCCTGTATCTACTACCCCCTGGTGGGGCAATCCCAGGGGGCAGGGGCCAAGTCCTGGTGCCAGTTGCAACAAACAGTTCCAAGCTAGGATTTTAGGCCAATCTCCCCATCAAAGTTTTTGGTGACGCACACCGGTACTTCCATTCTGTGCCCTGGTAAAGCCTGTGTCACATGCCATAGGGTATTGTAACAAATTAATGAGTAGGACAGAGACTCCTACCCTCCCTCCATATGGCTGAGGTTTTTTCCAGAGACAGGGTCTGAAGGGGAGTAGGCTCTGCTGTGATGCCTCCTTAGATAACCCATGCTTTGGGAATCCTTTGCCATGCATAAAATGTTTATTTGTAAATAAAAATGATATACAGAGAATTTAAAAATAAAGTTGATATAAAACATTGGTTTACATTAATGGAAAAATAGAAAATAAATTGACCAAAAAACATTAGAGTTCCCTTTAAACATGCTTACAAGCATAAGAAAATCTTTTTCCATACAGGTCAACTTAGAACAGGGTGGACACTGTCATAGGAATAGATGGAATTGGCAGATCTGGAATCCCTGCTGTGGCCCTTGAGATAGGACAATCATGTTCAAAAAACAGCAAACCAATCATTGTGCTTACTGGGGGGGATCCTTCCTGATTGAGATTCACCCTGCAATGTTCTGCTGCCCAATCCATTTCAGAAAAATAGCAACGTTTCGCCAAAAAACTCTAAATTTAATTCATATGTATTGGGGACGTCTATTCCAGATCATTCTCTGCCACATAAAGATAATGAGCTATATCTGATTGTGGAATTGGGCAGATGGCTTCTCCTTGACAGTGATTCACCCTACGATAGTTCAACATATTTTGGAAAAATTTTACAGAAAAAAAAACCTCTCTGCCACATAAAGGCAATTGTATTTCAGGTTTTAATGAGCTCCACATGACTGTGAAGCTGCGACCAGTGTTTCGCATTAACGGGCAGTGGGAGGGAAGCACGGTTCTCGCTGTCACACATAAACCCACAAATGATTTTTTTGGGAAACATTTAATGGCAGAGACTTTCCCACGCAGGCTGATACATTTTTCTCAGTATTCTTCAGAGCGGGTGGCTGTCCGTGTGGCAGCCCCTGTGCGTGTAAGATTGTAGATGGTTTTTCTCGGACGGTGCCGACAGATGTGAGGAGCTGCGCTCTTCCCACCGCAAGGCTTCAAGAGGAAGTTCTCTGCATAATCCGCTGTGGGAACATTTCTATTAAATATACAAAACTACGATGCTGGGGCAGCTGGTGACTCCGCAGAGAGGTCAGAGGTCAAATCTAAAGATGCAGCTTGTCACGGATATCTGTCAGAGTGAGAGCGAGCATGGGAGCTGTGTGCTGACCCTGCAGCATGTCCCAGTAATCATACTGCTCTGAGTACATCTATCCTTTTCTATGAATCATCAGAAAAGTGTAACTGACTTCCTATCATCCTGCCCAGTGCAGCCGGCTCACCCCATTCATTAGATTGTAAGCTCCATGGGTCAGAATGCTACAGTGCTCTGTGCCCTGTTCACAGAGGAGCATTTTCCTTTTAGGCTTTGATGACATGTAGGCAGGGGCGTATCTACCGCGAGGCAAACAAGGCGTTTGCCTTGGGCAGTATTTTTTTTTGGGGGGGGGGGGGGGCGGCGCCGCCCCCAGGCAAAAGGCACACTATAAGCAGTGGCGTTGCTATAGGGGTGCAGACCACACCCAGGTGACACCCGCCAGTCAGAGAGGTAACACCAGGGGTGGCCGTAGACTGACCGCTCGGTGACAGGGGAGCAAAGCAGCGGTGGCTGCAGTCCTGAGCTGTGATTGTGCCTCAGCACCCATCCTACACTACACACAGCTGGTAAAAAGGAGCCAGTGGGCTGCGGGGAGGTAAGATTCTGGTGTCGTTGTTTTTTTAGGAGGGTGATGGGAGAACCTCCTGGTGTAGTATGGGGGATAGGGAAGCCCCTCTCTCTCTCACCCCCCTCTCTTACCTCACCCACCTCTCCACCCTCTCTCTCTCCCCTCACCTCTTTCCCCCCTCCCTCTCTCACCCCCTCTCTCTCTAACCCCCTTGCTCTCACCCCCTCTCTATCTCTCTCATCCCTCCTCCCTCTCACCCCCCTCTCTCTCACCTCCTCTCTCTCTCTCAACCCCCCTCTCTCTCTCGTTCCCCTCTCTCCCTCTCACCCCTCTCTCTCACACACCCCCTCTCTCTCTTTCCCCTCTCTCTCTCACCCCTCTCTCACCCCTCTCTCTCTTACCCCCTCCTCTCTCTCACCCCCTCTCTCACCCCTCTCTCTCACTCCCCTCTCTCTCTCACCGCCTCTCTCTCACGCCTCCTCTGTCTCATCCCCTCTCTCTCTTACCCCTCTCTCTTAACCCCCTCCTCCCTCACTCCCACTCTCTCACCACCTCTCTCTCACCCCCTCTCTCTCACCTTCTCTCTCTCTCTCTCTCTCTCACCCCTCCTCTCTCTCACAACACTCTCTCTCTCTTACCCCCTCCTCTCTCTCTCACCCCCCTCTCTCTCACACCACCTCTGTCTCACCCCCTCTCTCTTTTACCTCGCTCTCTTACCCCCTCCTCTCTCTCTCACTCCCCCCTCTCTCTCACCCCTCTCTCTCCCCCCCCCCTCTTTCTCACCCCTTCCCCCACCTCCAAGAGGTGAAGCTCTAATAAGAAGAGGTGGAGCCTAAAGAGGAAGGGGTGGGTTTTACAGATAATGGGGTGGATCTTAAACAGGAAGGGGTAGGACAAATTTAGATGGGGTGCCCAATTTTAGTCTTGCCTAGGGCAGCACAAAGCCAAAATACACCAATGCATGTAGGTGGTTTTGTAGTGGTGAAATGGTCCAGAGATTTACACAACCCTGTCATGTAACACATCCCTGTCTGACAGGGCAAGAAACCTGATTTTCCTTTGCTGCAGTTAAATAAAACTTACAGGATAGGTCCCTCCCCTAGCCTGTAATTGGACGGTGAAATGAGAAGCAGCAGACTGATGAGTTCATCTCTCTGTCACTCTGTTATCCACTCCTACTATCAATTTTTTCCCTTTACTACTCCCAATCTGAGCTCTGCTGTACAGGGTCTTCAAAAGGGTGATACCAGGTAAAATTCAGGTACTTACACTGCTTTTAGAAAAAAATATATTTAATGATATCTTACTGGCAGGGTCATCGAAAAAATTGAACTGATTCCCCTCTTCACAAAACCAAGGTGGAATCCTCTCCACTGTGCCACTGTATTTTGACAGCGGGACTCCTTCTCTGTCATAATAGACTGCTCAACAGCTGCAGCCCAATTGCTGCAGTCGCTGATCAGAGAAAAATATTCCAACAAGCCCATTTGAAGAAGTTGATCATATAAATGACATTACTTTTCTAATAAATTGCTGCAAGTCTAGACGTCTTTATTCTTAGTGACAAGTTCCCTTTAAAGCTGAAGTTTAATCTGCTTATATTTTGCCTTCCATGGTTCCTCCATCACCACCTCCTCAACATGCAAAAGCATTTTTGAAAAGCAACTTTTTGTTTTTATCACATACCTCATTTTAGACCCAGTAACATCATGACTGGGACTTTGTGCTTCTCTGTGCAATGCAGCTAGATTGTGATGGGAGGGGCTGGCATGGTGCTGAACATAGCAAATTGAGCACATCCCAGGTACCTAGCTCAGTACTTATCTCAAGAGCCCTCAGCCCTGATACAAGCTATGGGCTAGTCCTTAAAGAGGAACTGCAGTCTGCTCATATAATTTGTAATAAAAACATCTTTTCCATTCTAAAGCTTTCCTCCAACCACTTTGCATATTACTTTATATATACTGTGATTCTTTACTTGCCAAATATGCTACAGAAATCTCCCTCCACTGAGTCTGGCTGCAGCCATTTTAATAGTGGGCAGCTGAAGCTGCTGCCTGTTTACTACCTGGATCTACACAGACACACAGAGGCACACCTCCAGCTCTGCAGCCCTACCGCTACCTCTTATGGCTCATCCCCCCTCCCTTCCTGGCAAACTCTCATGAGAGAGAGCTGTGCATGATTTCATAAGCCTAGGCTAATGACCAGACAAGAAACAGGAAGTGGGCTGTATAAGGTATTTCCTGGCAGAAACAATTTTTTACTGTCCAAAGTTAAAACAAGAAGGGCAGAAGATTTAATAGATAGGAAGTTGAGAAAATGACTGAAGGTGTGCCACAGAGGGGGGGCACCGAAGTGTCAGAGCGCTTCCCTCCCACCTCCTCTCCTTGTTGTGTGCAGTGGCGTTGGCACTCGCTTCGCTACGGGGAGGCGGGGGGTGCAGCCTGCCAGTGAACACAAGCAGCTGCGCTGTGACAAGGGAGAGGCGAGCTGCGGGATGTCAACGTATCTCCCCTGCTCGCCCCTCCTTTCTCCTGTCAGCAGTGGAGAAGAGAGAGTGGCTCTCATCTTGTTCGCCACCCAGCTTGGTGCCCGGTTTGCTTCCCTCCCCATTGGCCACAGCAGAGGGCCATTTAGAAGAGGCTAGTGGAGCATCATGGGACTGCTATAGGAAAAATAGAGGACGGTGCTGGGGGAAGCCAGAGAGAGAGCCACGCTGTAGTGTACCCGCACCACCAGAGAGAGAGTGCCACGCTGTACCCACACCACCAGAGAGAGTGCCACGCTGTACCCGCACCACCAGAGAGAGAGTGCCACGCTGTACCCACACCAACAGAGAGAGAAACTACGCTGTACCCACACCACCAGAGAGAGAGAGCGCCACACTGTACCCGCACCACAAGAGAGAGCGCCAAGCTGTACCCCCACCAGAGAGAGAGAGCGCCAAGCTGTACCCCCACCAGAGAGAGAGAGCGATTCGCTGTACCCCCACCACCAGAGAGAGAGCCACGCTGTACCAGCACAACCAGAGAGAGAGCGATTCACTGTACCCACACCACCAGAGAGAGAGCCACGCTGTACCAGCACCACCAGAGAGAGAGCGATTCACTGTACCCGCACCACCAGAGAGAGAACCACGCTGTACCAGCACCACCAGAGAGAGCGCCACGCTGTACCCACACCACCAGAGAGAGATCGCCACGCTGTACCCCACCACCAGAGAGAGAGAGAGCCACGCTGTACCCGCACCACCAGAGAGAGCGCCACGCTGTGCCCGCACCACCAGAGAGAGCGCCATGCTGTACCCCCACCACCAGAGAGAGAGCACTTTGCTGTACCCGCACCACCAGAGAGAAAGAGCCACGCTGTACCCACACCACCAGAGAGAGAGCCACGCTGTACCCACACCACCAGAGAGAGTGCCACACTGTTCCCGCACCACCAGAGAGAACAACGCTGTATCCCCAGCACCAGAGAGAGAACACCACGCTGTACCCGCACCACCAGATAGAGAGCCACGCTGTACCCACACCAGCAGAGAGAGGGAGCACCATGCTGTACCCACACCACTAGAGTGTGAGCCACTCTGCTGCCAGCACCACCAGAGAGGGAGCCCCACTGCCCAGCACCACCAAAGAGCCACGCTGTACCAGCACCACCAGTGAGAGAGTCACGCTGCTGCCCAGTGGCACCAGAGAGGGAGCCACATTGCCCAGCACTACCAGAGAGCCATGCTGTACCAGCACCACCAGAGAAGGAGCCACACTGCTGCCCAGTGCCACCAGAGAGGAAGCCATGCTGCTACCAGCACCACCAGAGAGGGAGTCACACTGCCCAGCACCATTATAGAGCCTTGCTGTACCAGCACCACCAGGGAAAGCACTACACTGCTGCCCAGTGCCACCAGAGAGGGAGCCACGATGCTGCCAGCACCGCCAAAGAGAAAGCCACGCTGCTGCCCAGCACCACCAGACAGAGGGCCACGCTGCTGCCCAGCACCACCAGAGAGAGGTCCACGCTGCTGCGCAGTACCACCAGAGAGAGAGCCACACTGCTGCCCAGCACCACCAGAGAGAGAAAGACCGAGCCACTGCCAGGGTACAGACATGCTACACCCAGAGTCGCCCTGGCTAACCAGAGTGAGCGAACGCCTAGCCGGAGGGATCACTGCTGCAGTTTCGCTGGGTCTGGTAAGAGGGCCTGTTGGCCAATATTCATTACTGCTCCTAGGGACTGAGCAATTGGAAAGTTCCAAACCTGCTATCCTCTAGGCCTTATAGACAGCCGCAACACGCACCAATGAGCTCCAATGCTGGGCTGCTGGCTGGGCTGCTGGCCCAAAAATAGGGGGGTGGGGGGACACCATGTTTTACTGTACCAGGTGACACCAACCCTAGTGTTGCCACTGCTTGTGTGTCTCACACACCGCACAAGCTTTGGTCTGTAATGCCCGGCGGCGCTGTAACAAAGTCCTGCCTCCTGTGAGATAGACAGAACACTGATCCAATGCAATATCATAGAAGCCACGAGCTGGTCTAGGAGGATTTTGTTACAGTGGTCGCCTGGGAGATACAAATCCAAGCTCTGTGATAGCAGGAGACCGTCGCCGGTCTGTGTGATCCAGGGGCACTGGTAGTCTGCTATTGTTGGGCACTGACAGGCTGCAATTGGTGGGCACTGGTAGGCAGCATTTGGTGGTCACTGGTAGGCTGCAATTGGTGGGCACTGGCAGGCTGCAATTGGTGGCCACTGATAGGCTGCAATTAGTGGGCACTGATAAGCTGCATTTTGTGGGCACTGGTAGGCTGCATTTGATGGGCACTGATAAGGCTGCATTTGGTGGGCACTGGTAGGCTGCAATTGATGGGCACTGGAAGGCTGCAATTGGCTGGCACTGACAGGCTGCATTTGGTGGGCACTGGTAGGCTGTATTTGGTGGGCACTGGTAGGCTGCATTTAGTGGACACTGGTAGGCTGCATTTGGTGGACACTGGTGGGCTGCATTTAATGCATTGATCTCTTGTATCATTTCCGCAGTCTCTGACCATCTCTTGTATCATGTCCTCAGTCTCTGACCATCTCCAGTATCATGTCTGCAGTCTCTGACCATCTCCTGTATCATGTCTGCAGTCTCTGACCATCTCCTGTATCATGTCTGCAGTCTCTGATCATCTCCTGTACTATGTCTGCAGTCTCTGACCATCTTCTGTACTATGTCTGCAGTCTCTGACCATCCCCGGTACTATGTCTGCAGAATGTCTGGGGGCTCTTTTTAACACACTCTCTAACAGGAGTCCTCGCTGTATACATTAGAGAGACCCCCCTCCAGGTCCCACGCGTGTACTCTCTTCCTGTATTTTGTTTATTGTTAAGAGATCATGGGAGGATGCCAGGGCAATGGAGACTCCTAAGGGGAGTATCTCTGTATTTGAGTCGTTGCTATAGAAACATTTCTAAAGGGAAGGAGTTAGTAAGATGACCACGCACAATGTTATTCCTCACTCTTGCCCAACAGCCAGGCACAAGGTAGATTCACGCAGCCAGGTGCATACACACACACACTTCAGCTTGTGTCTTCAATGATCAGTCTAGGGGTTTTGTTTTTTTGTTGTTTTATTTTTGGAGAACTTGGATAGGGAAGGGGATTTAGTGGGATAATCCAGAATTAGAACTATTCACACTTGTGGACCTCTAACTGATCACTCGGTTAAGCTCTGTTGAAGTCCTTGCTGAATGCAGATAGCAGATTTCTCCTTGGCAGTAGCAACAAAGTAGTTCAGGATTAAGCAAAGCTCCATTAGTAGTAGTAGAAGGGCAAAGCTCCTCCAATACAAGACAGTTACGGCAGACTATTTTGCAGTCCAAAAGTAGCAGAACTGAGCAAAGCACTATGCAAATGAACCAGCTCTTCAGAACACTGGCCAGCGTTCCCTTGTTCAGTCCCTCAGATGACTCTATCTCACACCAGAAGGGGTTAAAAGCACAAATCTTTGGATCATTTAGATTGTCTGTACAATCAGAGTTTGGCTAGTAATGAGTATGGAGGACTTCCAAGCTCATCTCTGCAACCACTCCTAGCTGTTGATCCCACAAGAGTTACAGCACTTCCAGTCTTGAGCCACCTGAGTGAGTCTCATGCTTCTCTATATTCAGAAATATGAGATACAGTATTTCCTTCAGCATCTCTAGCTGTGTTGTGGTCAGAAATTGGCAACAATGGATGATGGCACTTAGGGGTCTACAGTTTCTTGAAAAAGTATTCATACCCCTTGCAATTTTCCACATTTTGTCATGTTACAACCAAAAAAAATGTATTTTATTGGGATAGCATGTGGTAGACCAACACAAAGTGATGCATTATAGTGAAGTCCACCTGTGTGTAATTTATTCTCAGCATAAATACAGCTGTTCTATGAAGCCCTCAGAGATTTGTTACAGAACCTTAGTGAACAAACAGCATCATCAAGGCCAAGGAACACATCAGACAGGTCAGGGATAATGTTGTGGAAAACTATAAAGCAGGGTTAGGTTATAAAAAAATATCCCAAGCTATAAACATCTCATGGAGCACTGTTTAATCCATCATCCGAAAATGGAAAGAGTATGGCACAACTGCAAACCTACCAAGACATGGCCGTCCTCCTAACCTGATAAGCCATGCAAGGAGAGCATCAATCAGAGAAGCAGCCAAGAGGCCCATGGTAACTCTGGAGGAGCTGCAGAGATCCACAGCTCAGGTTGGGGAATCTGTCCACAGGACAACTATTAGTTGTGCACTTCACAAATCTGGCCTTTATTGAAGAGTGGCAAGATGAAAGTCATTATTGAAAGAAAGCCATAAGAAGTCCCATTTGCCGTTTGTGAGAAGCCATGTAGGAGACACAGCAAACATGTGGAAGAAGATGCTCTGGTCAGATGAGACCAAAATTGAACTTTTTGGTCTAAAAACAAAGCGCTACATGTGGCGGAAAACTAACACTGCAAATCACCCTGGACACACCATCCCCACCGTGAAACATGGTGGTGGCAGCATCATGTTTTGGGGATGCTTTTCTTCAGCAGGGCAGGGAAGTTGGTCAGGGTTGATGGGGAGATGGATGGAGCCAAATACAGGGCAATCTTAGAAGAAAACGTGTTATGCCCCGTACACACGATCGGACATTGATTGGATATTCCGACAACAAAATCCATAGATTTTTTCCGACGGATGTTGGCTCAAACTTGTTTTGCGTACACACGGTCGCACAAAGTTGTCGGAATTTCTGACCGCCAAGAATGCGGTGACGTACACCACGTACGACGAGACTAGAAAAGGCCAGTTCAGAACCAAGCGCGGCACCCTTTGGGCTCCTTTTGCTAATCTCGTGTTAGTAAAAGTTTGGTGAGAGACGATTCGTGCTTTTTCAGACTCGTGGTTTTCAGATCGTTTTCTGCTGTTCAGTTTGTGCTTGTGGGTTTGTATCTGCTCTTCAGTGCGTGCAGCAAGCTACGCGTGACTTTGTCATTGTGTTCTTGTTCGTTCGTTACTGTTTTTCAGGTCGCTCTTCACAGGCCTTGCTGTTCTTCAGTGCGTTCTGTTACTTTGTTCTGAGCAGCCGACCGTTTTCTAGCCATGTTGCGTATACGTACTCCTTGTAGAGTTCGTGCTGTGTGGGGCTTGGTGTTGGGGTCCTGACCTTGACACAAGTCCAGTCCATGAACAGGGTGGGGAGGAGTTCATGGACCAAGAATTGGTTGCTTCAGCATGACCAGTTCTGTCATATGCCTTTGCTCCGTGAGATCCGTGAGAATAATCCTGATGATTTCAGGAACTTTCCCTGGATGACGGACCCCATATTTCACCGTTTGTTGGCTTTGCTGGCAGGCAGGATACCTGCATGAGGCAAGCCATCACTCCGGAGCAGAGGCTCGTCGCCACCCTGCGGTACTTGGCGATGGGGAGAAGCAGTGGCGTCACTAGGGTTGGTGTCACCTGGTGCGAGAAAACATGGTGTCACCCCCCCCCCCACAATAACCTCTTCCCAATATATTTTTACCCTACTGTTTTCTCTATGTTCTCCCTTCTTCCCCTTTTCTCTCTCTCTCTCTCTATTTGTCTTTCTATCTCTCCCTTTTCTCTCTCTCTATCCATCTTTCTTGTTCTTTCTATCTCTTCTTCCTCTCCCTTTACTTGTCCCTGTTCCCCCTACCCGCCTCTCTCTCCAGGGCCAGATTTACATCACGGGAGCCTATAGACACTGGACTCTGAAGCCCCCCCCCCTCAATAGCGTTGCCAACCCCCCACAATTTTATTATACACATTGAAAATCTACTGACAGAATGATTTTTTTTCCTGAGAAGCTGAGATGGGAAAGTAGGAGAGAGATAGAGAAAGTGGGGAGAGAGGCAGGGGTCTGAGAGAGAGGGAGAGAGAGAGAGAGAGAGAGATGGGGTGAGAGAGGGAGATGGGGTGAGAGAGAGAGATGGGGTGAGAGAGAGAGAAGGGGTGAGAGAGGGAGATGGGGTGAGAGAGGGAGATGGGGTGAGAGAGAGAGATGGGGTGAGAGAGAGAGAGATGGGGTGAGAGAGGGAGAAGGGGTGAGAGAGGGAGATGGGGTGAGAGAGGGAGATGGGGTGAGAGAGAGAGAAGGGGTGAGAGAGAGAGAAGGGGTGAGAGAGAGAGATGGGGTGAGAGAGGGAGAAGGGGTGAGAGAGGGAGATGGGGTGAGAGAGGGAGATGGGGTGAGAGAGAGAGAAGGGGTGAGAGAGAGATGCGGTGAGAGAGAGAGATGGGGTGAGAGGGGTTGAGGGTGAGTGAGGGGTGAAAGAGAGAAGGGGTGGGGGGTGATAGATAGAAAGAGAGGAGGGCGGGGGTGACAAAGAGGGGGTAAGGGGGTGGGGGTGAGAGATAGAGAGAGAGGAGGGGGGGTGCCAGAGAGGGGGATGAGAGAGAGAGGGGGGAGTGAACGAGACAGTGAGGGGGGTGGGGAGTGACAGAGAGGGAGTGGAAGGGTGAGAGAGGAAAGTGGGGTTGACAGAGAGGGGGATGAGAGAGAGAGGGTGGTTGAAAGAGAGGGTGGGGGTGAGGGAGAGAGGGGGATGAGAGAGAGAGGGTGGTTGAAAGAGAGGGTGGGGGTGAGGGAGAGAGGGGGATGAGAGAGAGGGATGAGACACAGAGAGGGGCGAGACTCCCCCCTCCTCACCTTGCCCCGGATCCTTACCCTTTGGCCGTTTCCTGCACATCCTGTCCAGGCATACAGCCGGATCGAGTGTTCAGTGCCAGTGGAGAGAAGAGCGGAGGGCAGCTTCACAGCGTACAGCTGCCGCGCCGCCCGGGCGGAGATAGTAGTGTTTGTAGACAGTGACATAATCTCTCACTCTGCAGCGCAGTGTGAGAGATGAAATGTGACAGGCTGGCTCAGTAGGAGGAGGAAGAAGGACACGCAGCACGCTCACACACTGACATACCAAGCGCCGCCACAGCGCTGGAGGTGTGTGTTGTTTTAACCCGGCAGGCTGCGGAGTGCGGGGTGAACGGGTCAGCTGATTTAAAAAAAAATAAAATACCAGTTCTTTCCACACCGTCGGGAGGGTGTCACCCCTCTAGCGGGTGTCACCCGGGTGCGGACCGCACCCCCCCCGCACCCCCCTAGCAACGCCTCTGGGGAGAAGCCTGCAGGACTTGAAGTTCTCGACAGGGATCTCCCCCCAGGCTCTGGGTATCATTATCCCAGAGACCTGTTCTGCCATCATACAGGTCCTGCAGAAGGAGTATATGAAGGTAAGATTTTTATCCTTTAATATCACATTTTATTGTATATAATGTTTGCTAATATATTGTATTTCTTTCCTCATTCCCTAATTACCATGATTGTAATATGCTGTGAATGTCCCCTTTGTCCTCATGCATGCTTGATATTTTTGTAATTATTTTTTTGCTCCTTCATACATATTTGCCTTCACTTACCTCCCCAGCATGCTCTCCTGGCCCTATATTCAACTCATGTAGTCACTTAACAATGTATTTTATCAGCTCCATAGTAGTGCTTTACCCCAAACACCCCTAAAATGTGTTGAAATGTGATTTGTGCTTTAAATTCAGGCAGAGTGGCAGAGGCTTTTTTTGGGGGGTCCCCAAATCATTTGGAACCCTCCCTCCCCCCAGCTGCTAAGTCAGCTGATACCAATTCTCTATCTATCCTCAACCATCTATCTGCTGACTTTGCCAAACCCATACACACTATACCTACCTCTTTTGTGGTCAGATGTATGGATGAATTCCCAAAGCATGTAGTGCAAGGGCCTGCCTGTATACTTTCAAATGGTACTGTTTAAAGTTTGGGTATCCTATTATTATCTTGATAGATAATAGCAGAATGTCCAAATGTGCTAAAATATGTACAATGTGTATTTATATTTTTGTATTATGACACTTCTTACCTGTCCAGTGGGCTGTCAATAGTGTAATTAAGGAGGGGCTGTTCCAAGTAATACACATTTAGGCATTCATCTCTCAATGAAGTGGAGAGGGTTACCTGTCCAAGAGCCCCCCCCTATAATGTTAGAAATGGCCCATGAGAGGTGGGGGGAGGGGGAATATGATAGGTGTACCTTATACTTTGGTCTTTAAAAACTCCCATAAATAAATGTTATCTTGATGTTGGCAAAGAATGTTTGTGTCTAATCTGCTTTCCATGTTTATGTGTAAAAAAAATAATTTTTTTTGTTTTCCTCCACAGTTTGTTTCCACACCACAGGAATGGCAGATTGTGGCCTCCCACTTTGCCCAGCGGTGGGACTTTCCTAACTGCGATGGGGCAATTGATAGGAAACACGTCCACATCATTCCACCACCCAACTCGGGGTCGTACTAATATAATTATAAGGGGTTCAATAGTATTGTGATGTTGGCGGTGGTGTCGGCTACTTATGAATTACTGTATGTGGACGTGGGGAAGAATGGCCGGATGTCCGATGGTGGAGTCATCGCCCAGACAGAGTTCTACAGGCGTCTCCAGAATAGCCGCTTGGCCCTGCCACCTCCAGAAGACAATGTGGAAGGACTCCCATTTGTCTTCGTTGCGGATGAAGCTTTTGCGCTGGGGGACCATCTTATGCGGCCATTCCAGATGAGGACCCTCACCCCGGACCAGAGGGTTTTTAATTACCGGCTGGCCAGAGCCAGAAGAGTGGTGGAGAACACATTTGGAATCATGGCCAGCCGGTTCCACCTATTTCTTACACACATACATATGGCGGAGTACAAACTGAATCACATTATCCTGGCGTGCTGTGTTCTACACAACTTTTTTACGGCAACATTCTGCCAACTATGCTGGCTCAGTTGGGCTTGAGGCCGCAATTCAAAATGAACCAACCCTGACGGCGCTTGAAAGTGGCCGTCCTGGCTTGCCCCCCCTGAGTGCCCGTGATACCTTGATTTCTTTGCAGGTAGGGGGGCCATCAATATGCCAGACAATGTGTAAAACCTTTTTCAAATAAAGAAAACAAAATAAGCAAATCTTTGGTGACATTTACTGCTTGTGTTTGTTTTAGCTGACCCTGACAGAAATGTGGTGAGTCCTGAAAATGGCGTGATTGTGTAACCTTACAAAGCACTGTTGGGTGTTATTTACTAAAGGCAAAGACACTTTGCACTACAAGTGCACTTGAAACGTGGATTTGCCCTTAGGAAATAACACCCATTGTCACAGAAAGCAGCAATTAGAGCACCCCAAAAGTGTTGTAGCGTTGAGACAATAATCCACACATTCTTGATTAACAATCTTTTTAATACCTGCATACCATACTTTTTAATACCTGCACAATCACATGTGCATTTAGAAAAGGTTTTTAAAACAAACCAACATGTTTGTTGTATAACAATTTTTGGGGTCACATTAGAAAAAGTAGAAATGTCCATTTAAGATAAAACAGGCATGTTTGAAACAAAATAGAAGGACGCAAATCTTGAACTTACAAAGTTCACATTTGGTAGAACTTGAAGGTAATATCAGACATGAGTATTTACAAACTGTGTTTGATATTGCGTTCAGATGGGGTGAAGTCACCCCTGGAAAAGCCAAATTTTGAAGATGCACACAAATAGCCGAATGTCAACATGTGCGACCTGCCATCACGGGGGATCAAGGGACGTGTTTTGGAGGAGCAACCCCTTCCTCTCAGCTACTTTATTATTGAGCAAGGGGTTGCACCCCCAGAATGCATCCATTGATCTCCCGTGATGGCAGATAGCACATGTTGACACACTGTGTGCCTCTTCAAAATTTGGCTTTTCTCCAATTTGACAAAAAATGTAAAAAAATTGTAGCACACCATAAAACAAAGGGATTTGGAGGGGTTTTAAACTCTCCCCAAAACATCAATGATGTTCTTATTTTTTTGAAGAACATCATTGATGTTTTTCTGGATGTTTTCCAAGTCCCTATTACACCCCATGATCTCCCCAAACAGGATCTGTGCACTTTCCGAGGTGAAAGGATCTGGATCCACAACATCACGATCACCTAAAAAGATAGAAACCAAAAAAAAACAGGTATTATAAATATGCCGGCATCCATCTCTTACCTGAGCCTGTGGTCACAGACACTCACCTGTTGTGGTGCCAATTTCCACCACGTCTTCCTCCTCCTGCTCTGTTTGTCTTGGGTGCATTTCCCCTTCTTCCAGAGGTAGGGGGTCTCTGGTCTCCTCGGATGAGGGGTGTCCTCCGAGTCTTTTCTCCCCTATGTAAAAAAAAAATGGTATACTTAGCACACAGATATTTGAGGGAAGAACTATAAATATAAAACATTGCTTGGAAGTGGGGGACAATTGTCTGTTTTGGCAGAGTTCCAAGATGTAGAATTTTTAGTGTCCTTTGTCAAGCTTCAATACGTTACCTGTTTTGTACAAGCTTCACAGATGGAGACACCCCTATAGTATACACTGGAGCACCTGTGTGGGCCCCCTAATAAAAAGGGTGTTCTTGTGTCCCAGACTAGTGCTCCAGCGTCCAGATGTGTAAACAGCTGCTGAGTGTCCTCTCCTTACACAGAATCTAGTTTGTATTTCATTCTAGTAACAAACACATCTACACAACCAAATTATTTTCAGACAAGTAGGCCCTAAAAAATGTGGGCAAATGCATATGGCCAAAACAATGGTGATTTATAGGCCGAAAAAAAAATGTTTGATACGAACAAATAATGTGCCCATGAACATGAAAGTTGACATTTTAAACTGGATAACAATTATGAAAAACACATGAAGCAGCACGAATGTAATAAACACAAAAAGACTAGGAACACAGCACAACTACTTACGTTTTTGCAGCACTCTCCGGATCTTTCTGTACTGCTCGTGCTCTCTTAATTTTAGGTCCGACCACTGCTTCCTGAGCTGATCCTTGGATCGTCGTACCCCGAAATTCCGGTGCAGACTTTTGACCACTTTCGCCATGATCTTGGCCTTTCGGACATTGGGGTAAGGTCCATACTTTCCATCATAGTTGGCCTTCTTCAGGATGTCGACTATCTCCAACATCTCCCCAAAGGACATATTTGATGCCTTAAATCGTCTCCTTCTGGATCGGAACGTTTCTGCCTCCGGGCTTTCCTCCACCTCCTCGTTGGTGTAAATATCAGACACCTGCTCTGACTCCGCCATGTGCTCTTCTCCACTGCGCCGAACGAGAAGGGGCGGGGAATAGACTAGAAAGAACGTCAGGGGCAGGCGGAGTTTCACGCATGCGCAGTGTCTATAAAGCGTAACACGCGTGCGTAGTACTACGATCTGTGAGCGGAGGAAAGAGTAACGGAGGCGCTGATCGTGATAACGAAGGTAAGATTTAACATTGGGCCTATACTGCTTCTAGATTGAGGCCTGTATTTGCACAAGTTTAGAAGACTTTAGGCTGACATTAGGGTTTGTCTTGTGTTGTGTCTTGCAGTGAAAATGGATATCTTGAAAGATAAGGACTTTATGGCAATCTTCATTGATATGTTCAGGGAGCTGCCCTGTCTGTGGCAGATAAACCACCCTGATTATAAGAACCAAGCAAAGAGAAAGGCAGCGCTGGATCAATTGCTGGAATTTGTGAAGACGGTGATCCCCACGGCAGACATCACCTATTTGAAGATCCTAATTGGTGGCCTGAGGAGCACTTATCTAAGGGAGCACAAGAAGGTCCAGGATTCCCAGAGATCCGGAGCTGCAGATGACATTTATGTCCCCAGGCTGTGGTACTATGACAGGCTGCATTTTCTGGCAGGTCAGACTGAACTCAGGCCAGCACTCTCCAGTCTTCCTTCCACGCTTCCTTCCCCCCCAGCTGTGGCTTCTGATGCCCAACCTGGGCCTTCCAGGCAGCAACATGTGGAGGAGCCCAGCTTGAGCCAGGTATAGCATTCTTCTAAATATTTCTGGTTGTCCAATCAATGATGTTAAATAGATGCTAGTTTGGAGTACTAATTTATGATTGTGATTGATGATGCAAAAACTACAACCATGTCCCTTTTTCATACACAGGATAGTCTCAGCCAGGAGGTGGCCGGGCCAAGCAGGCTGCCTGATACCCAGGTCCCTCCCCTACAACTTCAAAGACAAAGTGGCAGGAAGAGGAGTAACCTGGAGGAGGCTGCCATAGGCCTCTTTTGGAAGGCTACAGAGGCCCTGAGAAGCCACCACAGTGTGGAGGAGGACTTTGCTGGCATAACTGCCTGCAAAATGCTGCAGATGGAGGAGGGCCAATGACTCCTGTGTGAGTCCTTAATTTTGGAAGCTCTCAATAAGGGGTTGAGGGGCCAAATAACATGTGCTACCCACATTTGTAACCTCACACATAGTCCTCCTCCTCCTCCAGGTCCTACTACTCCTCCTCCTCCAGGTCCTACTCCTCCTCCTCCTCCTCCTCCAGGTCCTACTCCTCCTCCTGCCACATCTCCAACACCAGAACCACAGCGTGGAAGGAAGCATGGAAAGAAGACCATAGAGTGATGACCCTGGGTCCAGTCTGGTCTGGCAAAAGATGCAGCCTCTTGTAGTAGCACAGCCTGGGGACACAGATGTCATCTGCTGCTTTCATGATCTCTGGGACTTCTGGACCAGACTGCACTCCCTTAGATATGGACTCCTCAGGCCACCAATTTTGCATGAAAAGATTTGATGTCTGCCCTCGGGGTCCAAGGCTTCGCCAATTTCTGATGCTTCTCCAGCGTTGCCTCCCTCTTTGTTTGGTTCTGAGCCCTTAATAAAGGATTTTTTGTTTCAATTACACTCGCCTATGTGTGTTTTCCTTAAAAAAGGACAGTTTGTTTGTGAGGATTTTGGTACATTTCAAAAATACAATGTGAAATTAACAAGGGACACCAACACCAAGCAACCTTCTTGAGATTAAATAATACAAGATAATAATGGTGTTGTGGTAACCTGACACACAAAACACACACAAAAATATTATGGAGTAAAACTAAAAATAAAATAAAACAAAGATCAGCCTTGAAAAAAATACAAACCCCAAAAAAAAAAAAAACAGCCTTTAAAAAAACAAAATAAAAAAAAACAACAAAAAAGAATTTTTGTCAGATGTGACAAATCAAAATATATTGAGGGAATCACGATAAATAACAAAGAAAGAAGTTTGTGAGAAGTCTGTGTGAATATGAGCAGCAAAACTACTTCATTCTTCTCACATTATAAAGAAGAAGAGAGTGCGCTGTATAAAACCATTTTTTACATTGCAGCGTGACGAAAGTGCTGTATCCATTGCGAACGCTAATTTTACCAGACCGAGCTGTTCCGTCTTGGAATTTCTTCTGAGCATGCGTGGCACTTTGTGCGTCGGAACTGGCCACACACGATCGGAATTGACGCGATGGGATTTTGTTGTCGGAAAATTTTATAGCCTGCTCTCAAACTTTGTGTGTCGGAAAATCCGATGGAAAATGTCCGATGGAACCCACACATGGTCGGAATGACCGACAACACGCTCCAACCGCACATTTTCTGTCGGAAAATCCGACCGTGTGTACGGAGCATTAGAGTCTGCAAAGGACTTCAGACTGGGGTGGAAGTTCACCTTCCAGCAGGACAACTACCCTAAACTGTAGTGATATAGTATAGTGGGTAGATAATTAATTAAGTAATCTTCCACAGCAACCCAATTCTTCCAGAGAGATGCACTTTATTGACTTCCAACACAGAACAAAGTCTTGCAACAGATGATAAAATCCAATAGAGTAAATATGACAACACTAGTAAATATACTAGCCTTCAGAGTCCCATGTTTCCTAGACCTGTGCCTTCATAATCACAGAGAGTGAACAGACTGAACGCCAGGTTATATTCCCTATACACTGAATGGCTGTGCAATTTGATTGGCCGTTTCCATTAGGCCTTTGATCTGCTTCTGTCTTTCAGAGTGACAGGCAATGACCCCTAAACAGCCGCAGTCATAAACTTCCCTAATTTGCATTCTTGCATATTAACATTAACATAGCCCAGAGTCACTATCTGTCCCCTTCGAACAGCTCAATCATTGTCAACTGAAATCTGGCCTGGTCAATCTTGTACTGTATGTGTATATATATATATATATATATATATATATATATAAATCTACCAACATATTACAACATATACCGCCACTTGGGTCGGTTCTAACTACTAGAACTGACCCATAAATCAAACAAGAAAAAATATCATTATGATTTAAGGTACTGAATGCTTTACAATGGCTCATATAAAAGATGAAGTTGAAACTGGTTACATCTCTCTTCACCAGCCTATAAAATATCCCCATGAAACAGTTATTAGATAATATAACTTTTAGACCATGACTGGAAAAGGATTTGGTAAACATCAGTGGCCCATATAGCTGCTAGGCCTTATTATATCACATCAAGATCTTGAATATTGCGCAAAGACGAGCTGATGTCACAGTCAATTCTTCGGTCTGACTTCATCACATCTCTTACCATCTCACTGAAAGTAAACTTGGTATGCTCTATGAGCTCAAATCCACATAAGTTCAGGATTCTCTCATCTCCAGGCTCAAGCTTTTCTTTTTTAAAGATGCTTTTACACAAACATTCTACTTTCATCTTTATAATAAGAAGAACCATCAATGTACCAGCACTCACTTTCAAGGTCAAAAGGTTTGGATACGGCAGTAAAAACTCTGTACTGCAAACTATTTCCTTGCACTTGACATTTATGAGCTTAAAGCTGTAGTCCATCTTGCAAGCTTTCTTCAGAATTCACATATGCTTCTTTCCATTTCCTATTTGAGCAATGATGACCTGTTGTGTACCTGTCAAGTACCAGAATTAGTTGATTGCCAGCCGCAATGTTCTTTTTATAAATTACCTTCAATAGAGCAGTTACTTGCATCATTCAGTCCATAATTCCACCTGAATGGGACCACAAGATGGTTTAGTTAGTATCAGCTTGACGTTGTTTATCAGATCATGTGTCCAGGCAAGGCGGCAGTGGAAATTCTTGACAGTATTTTTGCCATGAAAGGTAGAAAGTTATTTTTCATCCATATATGTCATATAGCCTTCAGCATATTATAAACAACTGAGTCAACAAAATTCAAATCATGACTAGAGTGATGAATTTCACTCACCCCTTTTATAAATTTAGGAAAACCACCCAACATACTATTCTACTCAGTCTAATGCCCCGTACACACGGTCGGACTTTGTTCAGACATTCCGACAACAAAATCCTAGGATTTTTTCCGTCGGATGTTGGCTCAAACTTGTCTTGCATACACACGGTCACACAAAGTTGTCGGAAAATCCGATCGTTCTAAACGCGGTGGCGTAAAACACATACATCGGGACTATAAACGGGGCAGTGGCCAATAGCTTTCATCTCTTTATTCATTCTGAGCATGCGTGGCACTTTGTCCGTCGGATTTGTGTACACACGATCGGAAAATTTTATCTCCTGCTGTCCAACTTTGTGTGTCGGAAAATCCGATGGAAAATGTCCGATGGAGCCCACACACGGTCGGAATTTCCGACAACACGCTCCGATCGGACATTTTCCATCGGAAAATCCGACCGTGTGTACGGGGCATTAGTATTCAAATACTCAGACACCCAGTAATTTATGCTATGCCAAGCCATTGTGCAGCATCTCACCTTAAATGTCAAATATATTGATCAATACGTATTATGTAATATGTACAGATGTTATAAAAATTATTTTAGGTTTAAATGATTCTCTTTGGTTTTAAGATAAAGTTCAAGAAATAAAACATAATGAAAATAAAAAATGAAAAGCAAAACATATCAGGAAAAGTGAGAAAAATTAAAAATTAGGGTGTTGAAGAGAAAAAAAAGGTCCATTGAAAAGAAAAGAAAAAATTTAAAAAAAAATTTGAATGTTCAAAAAAAATCCATTGCTTGATGAATATTGAGAGAGTCCATGAATTCTTTATAATTCCTTGTATAGTGACATATTTTCTATTCAGCGTTTCTCACTAGCCAGCAATGTCAGATACTTCTAATGCTTCTGCTATTCACATGCAAACGAGCATCTCCGGCGATATCTGATATCTGAACTTGTTTGAAGTTAAAACAAAGCACTATTTACAAATTTACAGTTTTAAGCTAATTCACCCCCACTGCTAGAGAAGTGTCATTTGCATTCAAAAACAGATCTGGGGAATGTACATCTTCTGCATTTATGACACCCTGTACCCCCTTCAACTGCTCTAATAATGTATCACATTCCCCTCTCATCCTGTCATACTCAATCTTCAGGTGGTCATATTTCTGTTTTAACTGAGAAAACGGTGTCTCGTCTCTGGGTGTTATCATAGGATATTATCTTTTGATCTTTATGTTCAGTATTGGTCCTAAACAATGTGGCTAAATCCATTTTGACAGCCTGCTCATTTGACTTTCTCCATGAATGGTCTGCTCTCAACAATATGTCTTTTAAATCATGAGGATTTGGGGTAACTAATAAAATATTTTGTTTGATGTCTTCATGCAAAGTATCTGGAAACATACTAATATGTATCAAGCCACCACGCTCAAATGCAAGATTATTACTGACCAATAATTCCATAATAGTTGCTATCCTGTGTGACAATTCATAGGGAGATTCACTTTGCATTTGTTGGATCTTCCCATGAATATTAACATCAGAACGTACACCATACAAAACACATAATAATTCCAGTAATATGTCCCTTGTCATCGGAGGCTGAATACAGATTTGTTTAATTCTCATCCAAAGACCACTTCCTATAGAATGTTGTATGACTCTTTCTAAATCAGACGGGTTTAGACTGTACATATACCTGACATTCTGAAAGTCACAAAACCATTTGAAAAATCTGTTTAAATCATTGCAGGGAACCATTCCTATTTCTTTAAGAATTGCATCTAATTCTTTTGGTTTCAAAGGCTTCATTACAAGCTGAACTTCACCTGTATTATTATTATTGTTATAAACTGTGGTAGTCACAGTGGGTGCAGCTGGCAATAATTTATCAGATTTAATATGAGGTTCTGTTTCATGTGGTAGAAAGTTTGTGTTTGTATTTTGCTGCAGATTACTGAATCCAAGATTTGATGCATATCTGCATTCCTGAGATCTCTTCTCTAATTCCATAATTCTTAATTTTAATCTCGCATTTTCCTCTGATAATTCATTACAACGTTTAGATTTCTCAAGCAAAGCTCCCCCAATGGTAACTGCATGCAATTTTAAATTTACTGTCTCAGTTTCTGATTGGCTTTGTAACCTCTCACAAACATTGTTGCTATTATCAACTGCATTCTGTAACTGGGTAATTTCCTCAACCTTATCCTTCAAAGAAATTTCCATTGTTAAACAGCAAGGTAATAAGTCCTGTACAATACAACCTTTTCTTTTACTTTCTGAAATTTTGCAATCAAAAACATTTTTCTCTAAAAATTCATTAATCATTGTCCACGTCTGCTTACATTTCTCTGGAATTTCATAAGGACCGCCATGGCGCTTACATTTTAATACCCATCTGTTAACTTTATCAGAGCTGACACTAGCTTCACACTGAGTAAGCATTTTGACTATATTACTAATAATTTAAAAAAAGGAAATATTTTACTCACCACATTAGTTACTCCTTCAGCTTCCAGTTCAGGTCTTCTGGTACAAGACACAGTCCTTTTTTTGTTGTTTCTAGTCTCCAGAGAATAATTGTGGGGTTCCCAACTTGTTTAATTTTGTAGACCAGACTCTCTTATGTCACAACCAGACATTAGAGCCACAGCACAGCTCTTGGGTCTTCATCAGACTGTTGTCCACCTCACAGGGTTGTTGTCACCACCGACTTCTGTTACTAAGTCCTGAAAATGCTCTTCTGGTCACTTGAATGGCACCCATGTAGTGATATAGTATAGTGGGTAGATAATTAATTAAGTAATCTTCCGCAGCAACCCAATTCTTCCAGACAGATGCACTTTATTGACTTCCAACACAGAAGGAAGTCTTTCAATAGATGATAAAATCCAACAGACTAAATATGACAGCGCTAGTAAATATACTAGCCTTCAGAGTCCCATGTTTCCTAGACCTGTGCCTTCATAATCACAGAGAGTGAATAGACTGAACGCCAGGTTATATTCCCTATACACTGAATGGCTGAGCAATTTGATTGGCCGTTTCCATTAGGCCTTTGATTTGCTTCTGTCCTCCAGAGTGACAGGTAATGACTCCTAGCCCTAAACAGCCGCATTCATAAACTGCCCTAATTTGCATTCTTGAATATTAACATTAACATAGCCCAGAGTCACTATCTGTCCCCTTTGATATGTGGAGTAAATCTTGCCCTTTGATCAACAAGTCCCCTTTGCTATGTGTAATTGAGTTGGCTCAGACAACTCAACCATTGTCAATTAAAATCTGGCCTGGTCAAAATTGTACTGTATGTGTACATATATATATATAAAATATAAAATCCCACATAAATCTACCAACATATTACAACATAAACATACAGCCAGAGCTACAATGGGGTGGTTTAGCTCAAAGCATATTCATGTGTTACAATGGCCCAGTCAAGGTCCAGACCTAAATCCAATTGGGAATCTGTCTGACACACTGCAACTCCGATCTAGGTAAAGAGTCTCTGACAGAGACTCTTTACCACATGATCGGCCGCGTCCAATCACAGCTGATCACGATGTAAATAGGAAGAGCAGGTGATCAGACGCGAGTAGAGGAGAGCTGATCGGCTGCTCCTCTGACAGGGGGGGGGTCTGTGCTGATTGTTTATCAGCGCAGCCCCCCCAGGATGCCCACACTGGACCACCAGGGGCGCCACCAGGACCACCAGGGATGTCACCACCAGGTATGCCACTCTAGACCACCAGGGATGCCAATCAGTGCCCACAATGGATGCCAATCAGTGTCCACAATGGATGCCAATCGGTGCCCACAATGGGCATCACTGATTGGAAGGCATTATTGTTTGGCACTGATTGGCATCCATCAGAACATCTTTTTTTTTTGTAAATGTAGTTTTTGCTTCGTTCCAATTTACGTATCTGAGTGATGTGTTCCTCTGTACGACGAGTCCACTCTCTTTTAAGGTGTGCTCCTATTCTGATCAATGCTCCCCGAACGACCGTTTTATGTGCCTCCCACACCACCAATGGGTTGGTGACTGAGGCTTCATTAATGGAGAAATACTCCTGTAAGGTGGTCAGGAGTTCAGTGCGGATCTCCTCCGATTGGAGTAGAGACTCATTTAGCCTCCAGGATGGAGGGGTCTGGGTCACTGGTCCCAATTGAAGTGTCATGTGGGCCGGTGCGGGGTCGGAGAGGGAAATAACATCAATCAAGGCTGACACTACTCTAGCTAGGTCTTTGTGTGTGATCAAAAGATAATCAAGCCATGAGTAGGTGTGATGGACCGGGGAGAAAAAGGAATAGTCACGGTCCTGTGGATGTAGCAACCGTCAGGGGTCTACCAAGTGCAGAGTCTGTAGGTCTGTTTACAACCGCCGAAGGTGGGAAAAAGGGAGGTGAGAGGAGCACCGCGAGACAACCAGTAGCGGGTCCATGGCGAAATTTAGGTCTCCCCCAAAAATAAGGAGACCCTCCGCGAACTCCAGGAGCTCCGGGAGAAGCCTCCGCAAAAACTGGGGATGGTCCACGTTCAGGATGTACACATTTGCAAAGGTGACCGGCACATCAAACACCCTCCCCCTCAGAAGGAGGAAATGACCCTGGGTGTCTGACCTCTGTGCCTCAAACATCCAAGGGACCTATTTGGCGAGCAGGATGCTTACCCCCTTACATTTGCAGATGGGAGACACACTGTGATAGGCCGTAGGATAAAACCTATTAGTCAGTTTAGGGATATGGTCACCGCGAAAATGAGTTTCCTGCAGGAAAGCAACTTGCGTTTTATTTTTCCTCAATCCAGCCAATAGCTGGATGCGTTTCTCGGGCGTATTAATGCCCCGCACATTGAGGGAGGTGACCTTAAGGAGACCCATCCTGACGATACACCAGCAGGTGGACCTAGTAGTGTATGTGAAACAAGTTCAATCAATGAATCTCCCCGAGGTGAGAGGTAGGGAACAAAGATAAAGATGGAGGGTAGTTGCAGTTCCGTTCCCCGCTGTAGCAGGCTCCTCCAAGCACACACCCACAGATCCCTGCAGGCAGGTCATGCGTCTTAGGCCGAAGAGAAAGAAGCGTGTAAGACCCAGAAAATGGTAGCGCTGGACCTTTTATTACTTATCCAGCATGCAGTTCAGTCACTTAGTGTTCATGGGTAGGTGAGTGAGCATTGTGGGTAAGTGAGTCCTTTTGATAACACAATTAAATCACTTCCTACTCACATTCTTATGTGAAAAAATAAACAAGTCCTATTCACATTATATACCACTAGAGGGAGCCAAATACCAATCTAACAACATTAACATTGCATGACATTAGATGGCAAAAATCCCAGCACTACAGCAATAAGCATGTATTGATTGGTTTGCGCAAAAGTTATCGCGTCTACAAAATAGGGGATAGATTTATGGTATTTTTATTAATAATTTTTTTATTAGTAATGGCAGCGATCTGCGATTTTTATCGTGACAGCGACATTGCGGCAGACAGATCGGACACTTTTGGCACTATTTTGGGACCATTGGCATTTATACAGCGATCAGTGCTAAAAAAATGCAGTGATTATTGTGTAAATGTCACTGGCAGGGAAGGAGTTAAACACTAGGGGGCGATCAAGGGGTTAACTGTGTTCCCTCAGCATGTTCTAACCATAGGGGGGATGGGCTCACTAGAACATGACAGAGATCACTGCTCCCGATCACTAGGAGCAGTAGATCCCTGTCACGTTGCTAGGCAGAACAGGGAAATCCTTTGTTTACATCTCCCCGTTCTGCCTCTCTGTGCCACGATCGCGGGCCACCGGCGGACATAGAGTCCACGGGATCTGCTAGCCGCGGATGACGCAGCGACGTACGGTATGTTGTTTTGCGCACCTGTGCCACTTTGCCAATGTATATCTGCATGAGCCGGTCGGCAAGTGGTTAAAGTGATTGTAAAGGTTTGATTTTAAAAAAAAAATAACAAACATGTTATACTTACCTACTCTGTGCAAGGGTTTTCTGGGGTCCCATTGCGGCACTCCTGGCTCCTCCTCTTCGGCAAGTGCCCCCACGGAGAGCCGATTTCCATAGGGGGCACATGTGCGGGCATGCTCCCGAGTCCTGCTGCTGCGTTCATTGACACAGACAGCAGGACTCTGCCCCGCCCCCAGCACCCATGTCACTGGATTTGATTGACAGCAGCGGGAGCCAACGGCTCCTCCTGCTATCAATCTATCCAATGAGGACCCAAGACAGCGGCTGGAGCTGCTGGGCTCGTGCTTATCACTGGAACGATCGGGTTAAGGCAAGAAAAAGGAGGGCTCTGTGGGGCAGCTGCAGCACAGAAGGTTTTTCACCTTAATGCATAGAATGAGGTCTTCTTGCACAAAGAGAGGAGGGGAAAGGAGTAACTACAGGATTACCAAGTGGTTTGGAAAGGGAGGGAGGGATAAGATTTAAGCAAATGTGGTAGTAGAAATGTAATGTAATAAGGGTCTGGGGTGGGTGAGGAGGGGTTTTTCTTTTTTTTTTTTTTTTTTCTGTTTGCAACAATGTATGAAGATTGTTGTATTGTAAAATGGAAATAATAAAAAATTCTGATTATAAAAAAAAAAAAAAAAAGAAAAAGCCTGAGACTTTACAACTCCTTTTAATGGCAAAATTCACTTTTTTTTTTTTATATATATAAATTTCAGCTTCCTATGTACCAATATACCATTAATGTTCCTCTGTTGCAACTCAGAAAAAGCTTTCTCTATATTCTAGGGCAGGCTTTACCTCAGTCTTTTGTTTGTTCTATAGAAAACTATAGAAAACTCCTCCATTACTTCCTGGTAAATGTCCTGTGGAATGTGAAACTTAAAGTGGTTGTTAACCCACCAATGGAAAATTACAGTATCCTCTTTGTTTACTTGTCTGTTCCTTTTAAAAATAATGCAGTATATACCTGTTTACAGAGTGCCAATCGGTGCTCACATGACCCGCCGCCTCCCTCCACTCTCAACCTGATAGCTGCAGTGGGCGGGGCTGAGGATCCCCCGCTGACGTCAGTTAGGTGGGGAGGAGGAGAGAGGAGATTGGCGCTCTGTAAACAGGTATATACTGCATTATTTTAATAAGACACAGGGGCACGTTACATAAATAAACAGAGAGGATGCGGTAAAAAATGTACAGTGATTTGAGCAGCATGAGCAGAGGGGGCAGGCATGGACATGGAGCTGACAGGCAGGGAGGGTGTGGGGGGAGAGGATGGAGGGTAACACAGAGGAGGACACAGGCAAGAGCGGATGACGGAGGCATGTAAACTGACCATGGTGTCAGGGCTCAGCAGCCATAATACACCCTGGTCAGTTTACAAAGGGAGGGCAGAACCAGGCAGGATCAGCCAGGTATTATTGGGGGGCCAACAGGCACTGTGCTGTAAACAATGCTTTAAA
Source organism: Lithobates clamitans (assembly GCA_037952925.1). Taxonomy (NCBI): domain Eukaryota; kingdom Metazoa; phylum Chordata; class Amphibia; order Anura; family Ranidae; genus Lithobates; species Lithobates clamitans. The sequence goes on along the minus strand of JBBGZY010001244.1, from coordinate 1,241,836 downwards.
GGAACAGGATCTTTATTTTTTTAGGTTAACAAACACTTTAAAACACACCCTGCACCTGCCCTCCCCTTCCAAGAGAATGCTCCCACCTGCCTCTGTACTTACATGTAGTCATTATCAGTGAGCATCATCCTCTCTGAATACACAGCCAGTGTTTTCCACTACTGATCGATAATTTTGTATGTTACTTTTATCTTGCATAGATCGTTCATTTGATAGAGTGCGCAGGAGTTAAGTGATCACATAACAGCCCATGTGGAGCAGAGCTGTAGTATTAAAAGACAGGAAAGGTGTGTCTCTGGAAGTCTGTAAAGCTCACCATACAATATACAATCTGATTGTACAATTTCCTAGAGATGTACCATAAACTACAGTGGTGAAAAAAATGATTTTATCTCCTGCCAGCTAAAAGCGAATACCCGTCGGACGACCGGCTAATTTTTGCTCTTATTTGACCTACTAAATAATACCCCCTGTGAGAACAACCTTTAGCTGGAGGAAACACCTCCCCATATGAATGTTCCCTGGGATCTGACGGACAGTGTACCTATCCATAAGCTGAAGTGGTGCGTTGCTGTTTCAATCCAAAAAAGGCCCCGACCGGGTTAAGGTCGCAAGCTTATATTAGCTTGCCTTCTGGTAAGCGCGCAATTTTATCAGTCTGTCACATTGGTGCGGTGAAGGTCTCATTTATCCAATTGCACTTTTATCTGCCAACCAGGATTGGTATCCTATCTCCCCTCATCATCTCATTCATCTGTTGGGACTCATATTTGGACTGTCTTTTTTGTTTGCTGGTTTTGGGACTAATCTTCATGTGATCAATTTCCAAATTCACATGTTAATTTGATAATTTTATATCATCACTTATTAAGGCATTTTTACTTTAATATTTGTTCACTTATAGGTCAACCCTTAAGTTATTTATTCTCACAGCGCTGCTCCTTTTTTGATTTTGTTTATTCTAGTGTGTGTATCCCACTTTTAGCGGCTGCTTTATTGCAATATATTGATTTTATTATTATTATTTTTATTTCTTCACATGCTTTGCTCTTGAATTTTGAGGGGTTTTTGTTCATTTAAATTCCACATCTATCATCCAGCGCGGTTGTCCTTTCTATTTCCAAAACATGACTTAGTACTTGGTGTAGAAACCCTTGTTGGCAAGCACAGAAGTAAGACATTTCTTGTAGTTGGTGACCAGGTTTGCACACATCTCAGGAAGGATTTTGGTCCACTCTTCTTTACAGATCTTCTCTAAATCCTTAAGGTTTCTTGGCTGTCACTTGGCAACTTGAAGTGTCTCCTCTCTCTCAATACATTTTCTATAGGATTAAGGTCTGAAGTTTGGCTAGGCCACTTCATGAGCTTAATGTTCTTCTTCTTGAGCCACTCCTTTGGTGCCTTGCCAGTATGTTTTGGTTCATTGTCTTGCTGGAAGACTGTGCCCTATTCTGTGATGCAGTAAGGGAGTGCATGATGGGATAGGAAGTTTTCTGGATGCATACCTCCCAACATTTTGCCACACCTCCCAACATTTTGTCAAGGGGTTAAGGGAGACCCCCTTAAGAGAGATGTAACCAAAAAAAAAAAAAAAGGTTAATTAAATCCACAAGGGCTTTTTTTTTACCACTACTTTTCCTTTATTTTGGCATTTAAAATTTACAAATGCAGCAATTTAGAATTTGGATGAAAAGTTTACATCGAGAAGCACTTTTAAAAGATAAAAAGTGCATTTTATATACAAGTATATAGATCAGACCAAAATAAGGAACAAATGAGGGGGAAAGAGGGACAGAGGAACATTGCTTTAAATCAGGGACAGTCCCTTGAAATCAGGGACAGTTGGGAGCTGTGCTGGATGGTCACATGATTCTATAGGAAGTCAGGTCTCAGATGCATTTTGGAAACCGAGAAGGTGCAGATTCAAATCTGCTATGAACTAGGTAAGATATAGGTAAACAAATTGGGGTGGCTTGGTCAGAAAAGGCTTCTATTCATTATGAAGTGAAATTCTGTTTCAATAGTATTTATTGAAAAGGTTTTACAAATGTTAGAGCGGTAGACATAAAAAATAAGGCCTACAATCGGACTCGCTTAAATTATCAGAAAAGAATTTTCTGATAAAATGTTAACTTGGAAATTACTATAATAATAAACCGTGGAAATACATACTGACAGTCACAAGATCTGAATTGTGAAATTCTGCCTGAAAAGGTCCAACTCCCATTTTAAAAACCTATACTAACTAGTCTGTATAGGAAAGATGTGTATACTTACCTAATCTATGGGCTCTATGGTCCAGCAACGTGATTTCCCCAGCGACTTGCTTCAGGGAAGTGACAACGGTTGCAGAGCCTGTGCGGTGACATCACCCACCCTGTCCTTCCTCTCCCCTGAAGCCGGTGCATGGAGCCGATCATGTGCCCGGACCAGAGTGCCCTTAGATTAGGTAACTATAGACATCTTTCCTTTACAGGGTAGTAAGTATAGGACTTAGAATAAGGGTGGGACCAGGATTAAATTGGCTGTAAAGGTTCGTGTTTTTTCACCTTAATGCATTAAGGTGAAAAAACACCTATCAGTGACTGGCCCCCCAGGCCCCCGTTTTACTTACCTGAACCCTCGAACTTGTCCCACAGGGACGCGCTCTCTCTCTGCCGGGGGTTCTCGGCTCTTGATTGGATAGATTGATAGCAGCGCAGCCATTGGCTCCCACTACTGTTAATCAAACCCAATGACCCGGGCGCCGGGGGTGAGGCCGAGTCCTGCATTCAGCGTCTATCGACGTTGAATACTGGACTCGGGAGCGCGCCCGCAAGGTAACCCCCCGGGAGAGCGCTTCTCCCAGGGGGTTATCTGATGCGGGGAGGAGCTGCAAGAGCCGCCGAGGGACCCCAGAAGAGCAGGTTCGGGCCACTCTTTTCAAAACTAGCTGCACAGTGGAGGTAAGTATGATATGATTGTTATTTTTTTTTTAAACCCGAACCTTTAGTGTCACTTTAGGTTTACAGTGGACTTCTACTTTAATCAATTAAAGAAATTACAGGTAACATTCACTGAGTACAGTATACATGAATGTGTGTGATATTCATGCCACAAATATTTAATAAATACTGTAAATCACAAACTCAAAGAAAAAATATGGAAGCAAATCATTTATTTTTGCCTCTTTTTGCCCCATAAACTTTCTGGTTATTCTCCTTTTGAAAATGCTGGTTGTTTGGCTGCCTCTTGCTTTAGTACTCTGAGTGGCTGACCAGGGACCAGAATGCAGTCCGGGAACATTAAACAGAAGTCACAGTAAATTTGCATATTTGTTCTGAGTCAGAAACTGAAAGTACTGAAGCCATTGGATAAGTATGATAGCCAGGAAACTGGCACCACTTTCCTTGCACTGCTCTTATGGTCTATGTTGGCTCTAGTGAATACATAGCAAGTTGGTAAACAAGCCTTCCACTGCCGTTATGACAATAATAACCAGCTGGCAGTCTGAGACACATCTGTTGGGAGTTTACCAAATTACCGCCACTGTACTGTACATATTAAAATTACTGGCTATAGTTCATTTGGCACAAGTAATTAAATCCAGAAAGGAATTACAACCAATGAAAATATATTTTGCAATAAGATAATTAAAAGGATTCAAAGGTCGAAAAGCGTTTTGCATCTGGAAGCCAGTTTCACCCCTCTGGGGATGAAGAAATTCTTAATTGCTTGTGGTTTTGGCAGGAACAGACTCAGAATTGTCCAGCAGAACATAACCGTGTAATCTCGCATTTTTTATTTTATACTCCTGTGCTGACACACTATTGCAATTGGGGACATCCACACAACGTAAGCTTGAAAGGGGTTTGTACATGTGTAGAAAATCCTGGTGTCCTGGATAAACTGTATGCAATACTTCAAGATTACAATTGTGTCCCCTGACATAAACAGGTCATTGCAAATGAAAGTGAACATCACAGCGGCCAAAAGTCCTGGCAGACTTTTTTGAAATTAAGGTTGCCAAGCCTTTCTCATGTAGCTCCTTAACCACTCTTATGCCCCGTACACATGGTCGGACTTTGTTCGGACATTCCGACAACAAAATCCATGGATTTTTTCCGACGGATGTTGGCTCAAACTTGTCTTGCATACACACGGTCACACAAAGTTGTCAGAAAATCCGATCGTTCTAAACGCGGTGACGTAAAACACGTACGTCGGGACTATAAACGGGGCAGTGGCCAATAGCTTTCATCTCTTTATTTATTCTGAGCATGCGTGGCACTTTGTCCGTCGGATTTGAGTACACACGATCGGAATTTCCGACAACGGATTTTGTTGTCGGAAAATTTTATATCCTGCTCTCAAACTTTGTGTGTCGGAAAATCCGATGGAAAATGTCCGATGGAGCCCACACACGGTCAGAATTTCCGCCAACACGCTCCGATCGGACATTTTCCATCGGAAAATCTGACCGTGTGTACGGGGCATAAGAATGCTGCCTTCTGTGTTCTCCTAAAGCCCAACTCCAAAGAGCAATTAAACTGTAAATAAACTCAAATCTATTTTTCAGTATGTTTGGTATCATGTCTTAAAGTGATACTAAAGGTTCCTTTTAAAAAAAATAACAAACATGTCATAATTACCTCCACTGTGCAGATCGTTTTGCACAGAGTGGCCCCGAACATCCTCTTCTGGGGTCCCTCAGAAGAGCAGGATGCATTAAGGTGAAAAAACACGAACCTTTACAACCCCTTTAAGTTGGCCATACATGGACGGAAATTTGTCCGGTTCAGCAGGGACGAGACGAATTTCGATCTATGTATGGGCATCAAGGTTATACCGATCCACTTCTGTACAACTGCCTCGTCAGATTTTCCTGGCTGCCTGTAACAATAGTCTAATTCAGAGCCAACAGAAACCTCCTCTAGTCTCCTCCTGGCCTCTGATGTTATCATGTACACAGGACAGGAGGAGGAGCCAGGGAGAAGGGATGTCCCTTTGCATCAGCCACCCTGATCTGAGGTCTTTAATTAATTTACTAGGGATGGAGAATTGCAAAGGGGTACCAAGTGACCTAGGGGGATACAGGTAATGAAGATTTACGCTGGCAGGAGTGATTTGGGGAAGGGGGAATAAGAGGAATTGTGCTGGGGGGGGGGGATTTGAGAGGGGAGAATTTCTCCTAGAAGGGGATAGAGGATTTGTGTTTTGGGGGAGGAATTTTGTAGAGGGGGGGGTTGTGCTGGGAGGGGGGATTTGGGGAAGGGGGATTTGTGCTAGGAGTAGGGAGAGGTTTTTTTGCTGGTAGTAGAAGGGATTTGGGGGAAGGAGGATTTGTGCTGGGGAGGACTGGGGGGAAAGAGCCTTTGTGCTGGGAGGGGGGTGTTGGGAGCGGAGATTTGGGAGACAGGATTTGTGCTAGAAGCATGGAGAGTACAGCTTTCCATACACATGTATAATATAACAGCAAAAAAAAAAAATTAAAAAAAATCTATGACTAAGTATATACAACATGTATATCTCCAGGTTTCACAATGTGCCCAAACAAAAAATATGTGTGTAAATTTAAAAAAAAAAATTATACCAGTAGTAAAATTTCCAACCAGTGCTATCTGCAAGCACAATAAAAAAATATTAAGTCCCTTAAGTGGTTGTAAACCCTTACATATACCTAGTAAAGTGACTAGCCTCAGGTGATACACGGGGATGAAACAAATCCTCCAACATAAGTTGTACCTGTTTATCTGCAGTCTTCTCTTTTCTACAGCCATGCAAAGTGCAGAATTTTTACAGCTTGCTTAAGTTTCCAGAAAACAGGGAGGGGGTTACTCAAATTGCACAGAGCTCAGTGAGAGAAGCTCTGATAGCTGAGGGTAAATACACTCCCCCCTTCACACAGCACATAGATAGATAGATAGATAGATAGATAGATAGATAGATAGATAGATAGATAGATAGATAGATAGATAGATAGATAGATAGATAGATAGATAGATAGATAGATAGATAGATAGAAAAATCAGTGCGGATAGCATAGGAATGAGGTAGCAGAGAGAAATTACACTTATTGCTCTGAATTGAGAAAAGCACACTATACAAGGATATGTTTTATTCATATTTCATGTCAGAGGTTTACAACCACTTTAAAGCCACTTTGACATGAACTTCTTTTACACACAAAATATGTGTATATCATTGTTGTGGAAATTAATAGATGATCTCTGTGTGCAATCAATCCAAAAGCTTCTGAGGAAGTTCCAGTTTTAACATGTAACACAGTAGGTGGTTCTATGCTGTCATCACCCTAAAGGGAGGAGCATCCCTAGATCCCTTTTGGGAGGACAGTTATTCTTGTGAGGTTCTCAATCACAGTCAATGTGGCTTTTCTTTAATAAGGTTGCTGTTTGTTTAATTTGGCACTTAAGTACTTTTTGATGTATTTGTGTAACAGAGGGTAATGTTACTGATTGCAGAACTCTTTTTCTTCCACATGATGGCATTAATAGGTGTGCCTTGCTTAGCCAGTGACTGATCTTAGGCAGTGGCAATCTGGGAGATGTAGTCTGGAGGAGGATCTATGCCACAACCATCACTGGGAAACAAGTACAATACCCAGGGATACCTGAGAGCAGGAGGGGTGATATAAAAGAAAAAGCCCGGGAAGGAGAAGGGCAGTTTGGGGGAGTGTGCTAACTGGAGAGAGGAAGGGAGAAGTGCTGTGCTGTATTGTGTTGAGCCGGGCTGCTTCTGTACTGAGTCACGCTTGACGCTCATGCATCCTGGACCAATAGGCTGGACTGAGGAGAGTTCGCTGCATAACCGGCTGTTCCGGTGCTCACCCTGAGAGGCTTGTCAGTGATGCAGGTCACCACTGCTTAGTCCTGCTGAAGAACTGCCAAGGTGTTCACCATCTTGCCTGCTGCCAGTGTCAGTCAGCTACAAGAAAGAGAACCCCCTTTCGTTCATCCTACCCACTGCCATCAAGGAACTGAAGAGAAAGGAAATGGTGAGCGGGTCACAGACCCACAGTTAAGCTGCAGCCATTTGCAAATAACTTGGCGATATAGACCACATGTTGCTCTAGACCAGCACAAATGCAGCCAAGTTATTTGATCTGCTTTTCAGAGCGCTGCAACAATGCATAGCCTTACATCTAACTACTGCAACCGTGCACCCCTTTACATCTAGCTATTGCAACCATGCACACCTTAGCACCTGACTGCAACAACTGGGTCTGCCCCTTTTAAACATTCATCTGTATCCAAGGAGTCCCCTCCTCCACTAAGATCAACTTCCTAGATAGACTTCTGCAACACCCAGTTTATAGACACACTTTAATTTCTCTGCATGCCAATGTCTTCAAAGGGCCCCAACGTAGCCAGCAGAAGATTCACTACAAAGACATACTCAGACCAATCTATCTTGAGGGCAGATCTGTGTTTAACTTTAAATTTTCATCTTGCAAGCCTAAACTTAGCCCCTATGTTTGAGAGCTTTCAAGTGGCATAGTTGATCTACATTGTTACTCTTGTTTAGTCACTTGGGGCTATTCAACTCATACGGAGAGCTACTATTTATGCCCTTGGGGTCACAGTATATGGTGGGGTTTGAAACCTCTATAAGAGACCCTGTGAAGTTAATTGTGCAGTCATTATTGTGTTAATGCTGGTTAATTTGAAAGTAGGGATGCACCGATACCATTTTTTTACGAGTACAAGTACCGATACTTTTTTTAGTACTCGCTGATACCAATTACTGATACCTAACACAACTGTTTTGTTTTCACTTCAGCTGTCAGCAATGGTACAAAGCATTGAAAAGTTATGTGCAAATTAAATAAATAGATTTTTTTTAATTTTGCACTTTTTCAATGTGAAATGTGTAAATATATGTTAATATATGTGTAAAAATATTCACTAACAAAGCAAACAAAAAAAAGTTTTAATTGTTTATCGTTTTTAAAATAGACGTGAACAAAAAAAAAAGCAGGACAATAATTAAATGGAGTAGAATACGGAGTTAATTAAGGCTGATTAGAGTAAATTAAGGGTTTATAAGGGGTTAAACAGAAGAACATTTGTTCATGCCTTTGAGCTGCAGATGAAGAAACAGAAATATTCAAAGAAACAATGTTTCTTTTTTTTCCAGTGTTTCAGCGGCTGAGCAATGTTGTTAATAAACATTGCCGGGTGTTTTTTTTTTTTGACAGCTCCAACTAGCGGACCTCTTTAACACTTCAGCTGTCAACAGGGGAGACCCACTGATAGCTCAAAGAACTGAGCCTGAAAGTATCGGTTTCAGGTATTGGTGCATTTGCACGAGTACCGATACTTGTGCAAATACTCGGTATCGGCACCGATACCAATACTAGTATCGGTGCAACCCTACTTGAAAGTGCCAATATACTTTGTTATACTTTTATGACCTTAACTTGCCAATGCAGTCTGTTTATCTTTTACAGAGCTGTGAGTCTAATGCCCCGTACACACGGTCGGATTTTCCGACGGAAAATGTGTGATAGGACCTTGTTGTCGGAAATTCCGACCGTGTGTGGGCTCCATCACACATTTTCCATCGGATTTTCCGATACACAAAGGTTGAGAGCAGGCTATAAAATTTTCCGGCAACAAAATCCGTTGTCGGAAATTCCGATCGTGTGTACACAAATCCGACGGACAAAGTGCCACGCATGCTTAGAATAAATAAAGAGATGAAAGCTATTGGCCACTGCCCTGTTTATAGTCCCGACGTACGTGTTTTACGTCACCGCGTTTAGAACGATCGGATTTTCCGACAACTTTGTGTGACCGTGTGTATGCAAGACAAGTTTGAGCCAACATCCGTCGGAAAAAATTATAGGATTTTGTTGTCGGAATGTCCGAACTTATTTAGCACCATAAATTTACACAGTGCTTTACATATACTGTATATTATACATTTAATATTATACTTCTTGATGAGCTACTGTTGCTATGTTTGTAACCTCTCTCTAAAATAGCATCAACGATAGCGATATTTAAACTATATTTGCCTTGTAGTACTTTTACAAACCAAGATTGATGTAACTCTTTTCTCTATTTCAAAATACAATAAAAATACAATTACAACAAAAAAAAGAAGAAGAAATTCACCAACTATGGCTTGCCTCCCTTCTGTTGGAAACGTAGGTTCTGGACGCCATCTAGTGCTGCTTTCTAAAAGAAAAGAGTCAGATCTCAGCAATAAACACAGATAGAACCTAATTGTAGTGCAGCCGAATGTTTTATTGTTTTTACTCTTACCTTAACCAGTTATTTTTTTATTTCTCTTTATTATATTGTCTTCAGGTTCCCTAATTAACTCTTAACTTCCTTTTAATGCTACAAATAGAAGAAGTATCTGTATCAGCACAACCTCCATAAACCTTGGGAACCGTACCTGGACCCCACACTGTCTGTAATGTTGCTCCTGCCACTGGATCCTGCATGGGCACTTGCCTTGGCAATTAGTTTAATTCATTTAATGCATGTAGCCGGCCACAGAGTGTGATACAGGTCCAGTGCCATGGTCCATACCTATGCTACCCAGTCCTTGAAGACCCCTTTGGAGGTATGCCCATCAAGAGGGACGAAGTCTGAACTTTATATACAGTCCATCATCGTGGACAGGTAAGACAGGGTCACTCTGTATGCTTCTGATCATTACTGTAAAATCAGGGCTATATTTGAATTGCATTCACTACAGTATAAACTTTTTGAATTTTACACTAAAACTCAACCAATCAGAGCATAGTTTCAGGTATATGCCCAGGTGTTACATTATACCACAGGTCACACATTTTATTGCCACTGTCGCCTAGAGCCCTATATGGTACTCAGGCACTTACACCTTTTTCTGAAGAGAATTCGCTGCAGGACAGTATACACCCAGGTTGCTGCATTCTCTTTCTGGACACGCTTACAAAATATTCCACACTCTACTCCATGAGTACCCAGAGGAGAGGGTCCTTACACATAGCTATGACATAAAACAAGGCAAAAGGTACCCATTGCAAAATTGCAGGCAAACATCCCCAGTGTTATTTACTAAAACTGGAGAGTAGAAAATCTGGTGCAGCTCTGCATAGAAAACAATCAGCTTCCAGGTGTTTTTGTCAAAGCTAACTGAACAAGCTGAGGTTAGAAGCTGTTTGGTTTCTATGCAGAACTGTACCAGATTGTGCACTCTCCAGTATTAGTTGTATTTTCTCAGGCTGATTATTGAGGAATTTTTGCTTTGCTGCGAGAAAAATGAAGTGTTCATATCGCTGCTTCTGTGTGCACATCAACCTGCTACAAGCCTGTGGCCGTGTGCTGAGGATCTGAGTCGCTCCAGGCAGATCCAGAAGTGAGTTGACATCTGAATAGCGGAACCCCCGTTGGTGTATCACTGAGATAGGTGAGAGTACACTGCTGCCATTAATCTGATGCTGCTAGCAGAGACAGAGCACATAGGGATTGTCCATCTAACTAGCAGCATTATTCACTGCATGCAGACTTTTATTGGGACTGTAGTCATGTGCACCACCATAAAGACTGGGCCCCAAAACTAGCTGGTTTAAGAGCTAGGGCTAAAAACTGCTCACACATGAACAGTATCTCACAAAAGTGAGTACACCCCTCACATTTTTGTAAATATTTTATTCTATCTTTTCATGTGACAACACTGAAGAAATGACACTTTGCTACAATGTAAAGTAGTGAGTGTACAGCTTGTATAACAAAGTAAATGTGCTGCCCCCTCAAAATAACTCAACACACAACCATTAATGTCTAAACTACTGGCAACAAAAGTGAGTACACTTTGGGCCCAATTAGCCATTTTCCCTCCTGGTAGAACTTTGAAAAAGTATGAACAGAAGACCAGGGGTGGCCTTACAAAGCTGGGCTACAGATGGCTGGTGGTTCCGAAATACCCAGGAAACACCCATCAGTCTGGTGGAATGGGTGCATCAAAGTTCAGGAGGCGATTTGTCCTTAGGAGGTGAAGAAACATTTTAAAAGGGAGAACAAATCCTTGGGCTTCAACAGCCCTGCCAATGCTTTCAGAGCCTGAGAAGTAAGATGGAATAGTGAGCCCTGGGACAGCAGATATGGCCTCTTGGGAAGAGGTCAGGGGTTGACTGCTTGAAGTCTGAGTATGTCTGCATACAAGGTTCTTTTGGGCCATTGACTGCTAGAAGCCTGAGTATATCTGCACACAAGGTTCTTTTGGGCCATTTTGTTACAATGAGAATCGTCATTTTGTTGGTTGGTGTAAGCTGGACTGGGGGTTCAGTGTTGCAAAGCCATCCAAACTGCTCCGAGCTCCAGAAAATTGATAGGGAGCTTGGCTTCCACAGGTAACCATGTTCCCAGGGCCGTGAGGGACTGAAACATTCCTCTCCAGCCTGAAAGACAGTTATCTGTTGTTATCATTTTTCAGTGATAAGGAAAGGAAAGATTTCCCTATTTTTAGATGGGAATTCCTTGCTTGGCAGGACAGGAGTATGGGTAGGGTGAGAAAAGGAGCATGCCTGTTTGAGGTAAACAAAATGTTGTGCTTGAGAGGTTTTGAATGAAATTGAACAGTCTTGAAGGAGGTTAACATGATATCTAAAACTCTCATGGAGAATCTTTTTGACCTCACTTCAAACATGGGTATATTAAAATTTGCAGAAGGCAGAGATACGATCCATATCATGATTGACATTTATGAAATTGTGATTTCATTGTACTCAATAATACAATGATTGACAGATTGTAGAACCTTGTACTCTGAAAATATAGATAGAGTTGCAAATGAGGTGAAACAAATGTCAATGTAAAAAAGAGACAAATTATTTCTCAGTAGTGCACTAACTAATCTACAAATCTCCTAAATATTAGCATTATGAAATTATCAAGATAAAACACCCATACAAGTGTCCATATGGCATATCCAAAAAATATATTTGTTCCAACATCAATATGGTAATACAGTCTAACTTAAAGTGATGAAAAAATAGTGAAACAAAATCTCGTTGATCCACCAAAATCCTTCACCAAAGTAATGTGTGCCAATCCCATTCCCTTAAGAATAAAGCTCACCAGATGCTGTTGCCATTTACTCTCATGTTTGGCAAATATTGCCTTATTAGATGTTATTGAAGAGCCGCTTACACATGCCAATCTCCATCCAGATCAATAAAGACACTCTCCACATATGGGGATAGAAATTGAGACAGAGCCTCCAATAGTGTAAAAACACCTTAAGATAATTGGTTTAAAAAAAAAAACGTGTTTCACCTCATTTGCATGTTTATTAAATATTAGGCGGCAACACAAACAGGGGTTTTTCATTTGCGCAGTGAGCACACATATAGATATAGAGTTGTTCAAATAACCGTCATTAAGGGAGTGTCCATTAAAGTATCATAACGCTCACTTCAACAGGCCCCAGCCCACCCCTCAGACCCTTTGATTGGTTATGTCATTTCAGTACATGCCCTTTAGAGGGTCAACAAAAGCTGCTGCTATTAGCAGCTAGGAGCTTTCCATTGGAACCATTCCACAATGTCATAAGTCATTATTTAGGGAAAGGACTAGCACCATGCCTGAAACCGAAACATACTGCCTAATGTAGTACCTCGCAATTTGGTAAGTTTTTTAAAAGTAGTGCATGAACTACTTTCTCCACGTTTCAGTGCAATTTCAGCCCATCAAATGAATGGGCTGCAAAATCGCACTGCATGGGAATGCACACTTTGATAAGTACCTTTAATTTTTAATCCTATTTATTTTACTTTATGCTAATATCTATTTTGTAATATCTGTTCTGTGAGTCCTGTATTTTCAGTAACTTTTTTTTTCCTTTCATTAAACAATATTTCAAATTTGTTAAATGGAATCTCTAAATGTTCTAACCAGAATTTAAAGAATCCTTGTCTCTGTGAAGGTTAGCATATTTTCAATATCTTTAAAAATTGACTGCGCTATTGTCATAATATATAACAGCCGCTGACACTACAATCTGACAAAATTGTGCAAGTGATAAATTCAAAAAGCGCAACGCTAAAGATTAACCATATTGAATGTGCAAAGCAAGCATAAAAATGCAGTGTGCAATTAAGCAAATAAATCAACACAACACAGTGTGTAAATAAGCAAACAAATAAATATACAGTAATACCTCAGATTGCGAGTAACATGGTTAATGAGCTTTTCGCAATACGAGCTGTTATTTTTTTAAAATCCTGACTCGGTTTGCAAGCGTTGTCTCGCAAAACGAGCAGGATTCAAGCCTCTTTGCGGTGTGCAGTACCGCATTTGGCCAGAGGTGCAGGGGCGCCGGTGACATTCGGAGCCACTCGGAACCACTCAGATGCACTCGGAAACACTTGGAAACACTCGGTTACGAGTGTTTCCAAGTACATCCGAGCTGCTCCGAGCGGTTTCCGAGTGTTTCCGAGTGTCTCCAGTGTCAAAAATAAATATTGAAAAGTCCACATATGGAAAAAAGTAAGGCAGCCACTGTGTGTCAAGACAATCCGAATAGAAAAGATTGGAAGTAGAATTAATTCTGCATGAATAGAGATTGATTAGTTACCACTAAAGGAGTCACCAGGGAATGTGCAGCGGGGAGAGTGAACACACTTACCAGATTGCGTGGACTCTATTGCCAGCGGCAAAGAGTCAAACAGGCAAAAGGATGGAACCTGTAAATGATGATCCAGAGAACAGTCACTGGAGATCTGCCACCAAGGTATTCCACAGCATCCAGCCCCTGATTTGGATCTTGGACTCCACAGTTTGTAAAAAATAACAAAAGGCCTCCACATAGCATAAAACCATTACTCGAAAATTTTATTTAAAGGTATAAAACTTACATCAAGTCTGACGTTACAGGCACATCAATAAAATCATAGCGTGATCATATAGAGAATCCGGACAGCGCAATAACATGGAGCAGACGTTTAGTCGTTTAGTCCTGCCCACATACTGCAGCCCACATGGGCACTGGAGCAGGTACACGACCCCCTTGGTAGAGCATGTGATAAAAGGCTTAATTTGGAACTCAACCTGGGTGCTGTTAGATCTAAAAGAATGAGTTCTCCTATGGGGACAAACATTCAGCGAGCAAATCCTACATCTCCTACACTGATAAAATCCAGTCAGGCTGTCAAAAAATCCTTTTCTAAAGGTGAGGGGGGTCAATGATGTTAATGGCAATAGTATTTCTAAGAGAGAAACTCCAGTGCCCATGTGGGCTGCAGTATGTGGGCAGGACTAAACGACCCCTGATGGTTAGACTTAATGAGCATGTGACAAATATTATCAATGGCTTTCCGAAGCATCCCGTGTCTAGGCACTACCTAGAGGTTCATAATAGGAATCCAGCTAAAACTTTATTGTTAGGGATAGACAAGTTTACCTGTCCCTGGAGGGGTGGCTCTTTGGTCCGAAGTATTTCTAGTCTCGAAATGGCTTGTATTTACAGAATTTAATGTTATACACCATTTGGGTTGAACGTAGAGGTAGATCTAAATGCGTTTATCGACAATGCGTAGGATTGCTGCCTTCCATACTAATTTCATTCTCTTAATTTTTGGTAGATATTACCTAGTATGCCTATGAGCACTTGGTTTAATGTTACAGGATTCGTATTGAATGTTGCTATTTGTAATTTTCAATTATGAGCAGTGCTTGTATTTTCATTTTGATATTGCCATATAGGTTTCTGTGAACTTGTTGTGACATCTCGGAGACTCTATTGGCGTAGATGCGTACTAATAAAAATGTTTTCTTTAACAGTACCCCCTACTATCTGTTTATATATTTTTTACTTAAAACCATTGATACAACATATTCATACACTATCTCCTCTAATTTGGGTGAGGGTGTGATATTAGTTATCCACTCACCGATATTAATAAAATTGCATTCCTGCCGCTGGATGGCAGCACCACATGCAAGAATGAGTGGCTGTCTGCCTTTGTCTGATAGTATACTATTGTTAGCTTAGGCACATGTTTTAAATATAGATATAGCCACATAAGATTTTTTATTTAATTAATTTTGTTCATTTTTATTGAGATCTTGTCTTGGGTGGTGTATATATGAGGAATTTTTTTTCCCAATATTTGGCGTTATGTCGTAATTCAATGTGTCTATGGATACCCCCTATTTTATGTCCTTAGTTGACATTCCATAAGGTGGTATATTGTTTCACCACAAGATGGCGTTGTGCCGTTATTTCATAGACTCTGCTGGTTGTCCTCTGTTATAGGCCTAATTAGTATGGCTGCATTCTATTGTGAGTCTCCATCTAGACACGTAATTTATGTGTCGTCTGTTTTATCCTTTGTTCGATGCGTGTGGTTTAACCGGTCGAATCTTTCGATTTTGGCCGGTCTGCCTATAGCTGTTTTCAGCCTGAATATCGAACAACTGTGTAGGTGTTCCCATGTTTCATCCTGACAGCTGATTGGCTGTTTATGCCTGGTGTCTCAGAGGTGTCACGGCGGGGCGTGGCCTTTTTTGTTTTTTAAGTGCGATGTGTCAGAGCGTCGCCCGTTCCCC
The DNA here is from genome assembly GCA_037952925.1 of Lithobates clamitans. NCBI lineage: Eukaryota > Metazoa > Chordata > Amphibia > Anura > Ranidae > Lithobates > Lithobates clamitans. The sequence goes on along the minus strand of JBBGZY010001244.1, from coordinate 1,226,291 downwards.
AGACGACGTTAGTGACAGGACGAAACGTACGTCGGGAGGTTGACGTTCTGACATCATCGCACTCATCTCTGAACGGGCGCTCGCTTGCCTGCTTGGCGAATGCTCTTTTTATCTACAGTTTTGTAAGTGTTTTATCTTATTTTAAATAAACCATCTTATTGGATTTACGCTTTCTTCTACCTCTATGTGGTTGATTCGGGGTATGGTCTGAGTGGAGCCACGTTCACGGAGGGAGATCGTATGCTGGTTATCAAGATCCTTGCTTACATGCTTACCATCCTTACATGCTTACCATCCTTAACATTAGTCGGATAAGTGGTGCATTGCCTGACCTGGATATTATTCCGAGACGTGCCTTATTGTGCCTACCATCTCGTAAGCACATTTGTTTGGTGGTGGAGGATCACTGTGCAGGGTGTGTCTGTCATTCCACTTTCTCATCTGACTCTCACGGAGAACTACCAGAGGATTCCTCTCACCCCTTCTATGCTTATGGACTATACTAATTGCATTTAAATTTGATGTGTTTTCGACACATTTTGGGGCTTCTTTATATTTATTTAATTGCACATGTTCAATTTTTGCAATTTCATTTTACAGCACAGTTTTTTTCTTTTGTTTTTACGCTTAGATTGTTGTCTCACAAGCTGAAATATCTCTGCCCCAGGTAAGGCTAAAAGGGAGGCCCAGAGTAAAAGAGAGAAAAGACATGGACAGAGGGCTGGCATGGCAAGGGTTAAAGAGGTTTGGCTTTGCACTGAACTTGGGCAAGGTTTGTTGTTACCCCCAATTTTTACTACCCAAGGTTGGGTAGCCGGGACTACGCAAAGTATTCGCTGGTTTTGCAGGCTGTAAAATGATACCGGTGGGTTGTGGACCTGTTGATAGCCACAAGCCTGTCATTTCCTTTGTTATTTCCTTGATTTGGATATTTTTCCAGGGTTTGTTCATCTTCTTAGAATGGTAGTGTCATGACAGCCTTTGTGTTGGCCTGATTTTGGGCTTGGGTACAGGAGAGCTGGTTTAATTTTCGCGATGCAGAGCGGATGTTTGCAGGTAATTTACGTTCAGAGTCTTCTTGGTCGGTGTGTTTCTGGTTCTGCATTCCAAGACGAACCAGGTGGGTTGAGGGGTGTGAGTGCAGTACTTAGTGCAGGGATTTTTTTCAGCAGGAACTAGGGGAACTCAGTTCCACCACCTCTGGCTCAGGTCTTCTGCTCCCTGCTCACCACTCTCACTTGGTAACACTGAAGTCCAGCTTCTGTGTTTACAAGTGATAGCTTATCTCCCAGTAGCTCCCACAGGTCAGATCATTGCCCATCAATGTAGCCTGATCAGTGCCCATCTGCAGCATTACCATTGCCCATCAATGTAGCCTGATCAGTGCTTATCTGCAGCATTACCATTGCCCATCAATGTGGTCTGATCAGTGCATGGAGATTAGAGACGCAGGATTACACAGAGTGGGGATCTCCCGTTTACTCGGCGGCCACTGTAATACAAAGTCCCACCTTCTGGACTGGCTCTTATGATAGACAGAACACTGGTCCAATGCCGGGACATGGCCTAAATTTATAAAAAAAAAAATTATTGGATATGTTTTATAACAGAAAGTAAAAATTATTGTTTTTTTTTTTTTTAACATTTTTGGTAATTTGTTGTTCATATTATAAAAAAATAGAAAACCCAGTGGGGTTCAAATATCACCATAAGAAATTGCTATTTGTGTGAAAAAAAAATATATAAATTTCATGTTGCATGACCGTGCAATTACCAGTTAAAGTAGCACAGTGCTAAATAGCAAAAAATGGTTAGGCCATGAAGGGGGTAAACCTTCCAGAGCTGAAGTGGTTAAACTTTTCCAAGAAAGAAAGTTATTTTTATTACGGAAGAGATATACTATCTCTCTTCTCCAATAAAGGATTCTCACTGCTTTACAAACTTCTGTACCCTTGTAGCAGGTATAGTGTTGCATTTATGCCCCTTCTGGGTTGTGGTACAATTTGTTGGATGGCCACTTTTTGTCCCCACTGCTCTGGGACTTTCTTGGGGGGAGCCAGGGTAAATAAAGAGGGATGTACTTGGGTTGTGGAAGGAGAGACAAGTTAGTGTCCAGTGGAGTGAAGTGAGGACATTTGCTTGCCCTAGTGAGATAGTGGGGCTGCTTTGGAAACATGTTATGGCCTACTATGTGGCGTCCCCTTGGGGGCAAACTGGGACCCGTGGGGCTGAGCCAAGAAAGCTGGGGAGCTGTAGTAAAACAGGACCGATTTACAAGATAAGGAAAAGCGAATTACTCCAAAAATGGCTAAAAACGAACAATATGCTCTGAAGTCCTCAGTTAAAGTAAACTATCTTACAAATGAGAATCGGACCGAGTCTTCTTTCATTCTTTTGGATACTTGGATTAGCGGATACCTGGGAAGTAGCAACTTTATGACTGATTCCAGTTGAGAAGTGGGTAGTGAACTAGTTTAGGAGCAGGGCTTTTTTTCAGCAGGAACTAGGGGGAACTCAGTTCCACCACCTCTGGCTCAGGTCTTCTGCTCTCTGCTCACCACTATCACTTGGTAACACTGAAGTCCAGCTTCTGCGTTTACAAGTGATAGCTTATCTCCCAGTAGCTCCCACAGGTGGTCAGATCTGCGCAGATCACCACCACCAAGACAGGGACAAGGGAGATACAGTACAGGTGCCCAGGGTTCAGTGCAGTCATGGGCAGGAGAGGGTGCGTGGTAGGCTGCACCCTCTGTGGTCTTCATTTTTCCCTGGCGACCAGTTGTTGTTGCTCCTATTGTATGATCTCCCTTGCAAGTGACTGTAGAATAGTATAATATGCTGGGAGGTACTACAGCCGGATAGGTGTTTCAGCTTAATATTGCAACAAAGGTAAGACATATGACAGATGATGGAGCTTTTAAGGAGAGGGGAGAAGATGAGGGCAGTGGAGGGAGGGGGTTGTATGCAGAGGGAAGAGCTATTATTTGATGCCATTTGGCAGGTATGTGTGTGTGGCGGGCATGGTTGAGTTCCTGCACCTATTCTCTGAGAATAAAAGCCCTGATTTAGTGTGAGTGGTTCTTTGGTCCGTCCAGTTTGGGCTGTTGCCTGACAGTGGTAGTAGTGTATAGCCCTCTTTTTATGCATCGGGTCGGTTTGGTGCTGTCTTGATATCTCCTGTTTCAGTTTTTAGATGGCTTGCACCTTTGGGTTTTTGTACACCTGATTTTGCTGCCCATTTCTATTGCTTTGGGGCTGTTTATTAGGTGGTACTCTGGGGCTTTTGAGTGAGGGGGTGCTCCGGGGCACCGGCTGCTGGGTGCCCAGAGTTCTCAAGGTATGTTCACTCTCGTTTGTTGCTTCTTATGTCTGCTATGTTTGGCTTGTATGTCTTGCTCTTTACTGTTTTCCTCCTCTTGTGCATCCCTGGGGTTGTTAGTCGGGGTTCCTTACTCCTGCACGTAGTAGGGGTGCGGAGTTCAGTTGCTCGGCCTAACGGATGGCAACTGGGCATTCCTGGTGTGAGGATACAATGCAATGGATTGGGCGCCGTCTTAGGGTAGTGGGGTGGCATCCCAGGTCTACTGTGATGCTCGACTGGTTTGGGCCCATTATATGTGGTTGGTACACACTGGGGGGTACTTGATGTGCTTTTTTGCTAGATATCTGTTCAAGTTTTTTCTGTACATTAACTTTAACTTCACACCTTTCCGTTTTTATCCAGGGTTGGTGTTAGTATGTTATGGGGGTTGGTACTCACTGGTAGGTGGGTGGTTAACGGCGAGCCCGCTCAAGCCTCGGGTGTTGGTCAATGGGGAGGTGCAACTGGGGTTTTTTGGGTGTTGCAGCATCGGGAGTTGCAAATTTAATGGTGGGGGGTACTTGTGTGGTGATTTTTTTTTACTTGCATACTGCAGGTATGGTGCTTTGGTGTGAAATGTGCAGGCAATTCATAAGGAGACACGTTTGTGCGGTGGTGGCAGGGTATAAGGTCCTGGTAGGTTGTATGGGGCAAGCATATACTTGGTATGGACCCCTCTGAGGTACAGCTCCCAGTATTTGGTATGTTGGTATCTGCGACTGGTTGTCTCCGAGTCGGTGTTGTGGCGGCTGGAGGCCTAATTAAGTTGGACGCAGGTACTTTCTCCTTTGATGCCTACCAGGACCTCGAGGCTCCAGTAAAACTGGGTTTAATGTGTTATTTACCTATTATGTATACAGTTTGTTAGTAAAAGGCTGCTGTGGCCATTTAACTCCAGATTGTTGTCATGTGGTTATTTTTAAGGGTTGAAGGGAGTTATGGTCTGAGCAGAATTGAGACAAATCATCTTTAATACCCTGGTCAGGGAGGTCCGGAGTAAAAGAGAGAAAAAACATGGACAGAAGGCCGGCATGACAGGGGTTAAAGGGGTTTGGGTAAAGCAGGGGTTTCAGCCTAGCTGACAGGAAAACATAAGTGGTGTGACTCAACTGATTGGTGTCTAGGACAGGAACAGGAGAAGCTACAAGAAGTAGCTAAGCTAGGGGTCCTAGAAGGGGTTCAGTCGGAGGGAAGCCATGGTGGTGAAAATTTCCCACCCTCCCCCCTTTTTTTTTCTTTTATGGTTTTGGTTTTGGGGGTCTTCCCCTCCCTCCTGAGGGAGTTTTTATAGTTTTATTTGTCATTACAGCGAGCCGGGTACAAGTTGCTCGTAGGTTAACATGGGGAAAACATATACTTGGTGGGGACTCGTCTGCGGTACGGGTCCCGGTATTTGGTATGTTGGTATCTACGATTGCTTGTCTTCGAGCCGGTGCTGTAGAGGCTGGAGGCCTAATTTAGCTGGACGCTGGTATTTTCTTACTTGCTGCCTACCAGGAGTAGTGGGATACCCGGTCCTGGTAGGTTAGTATGGGGCAAACATATGCTTGATAGGGACCCATCTGAGGTACTGCTCCCAGTATTTGGTATGTTGGTATCTGCCACTGGTTGTCTCCGAGTCTGTGTTGTGGCGGCTGGAGGCCTAATTAAGTTGGACGCAGGTACTTTCTCCTTTGATGCCTACCAGGACCTCGAGGCTCCAGTAAAACTGGGTTTAATGTGTTATTTACCTATTATGTATACAGTTTGTTAAAAAAAGGCTGCTGTGGCCATTTAACTCCAGATTGTGGTCATGTGGTTATTTATAAGGGTTGAAGGGAGTTATGGTCTGAGCAGAATTGAGACAAAACATCTTTAATACCCTGGTCAGGGAGGCCCGGAGTAAAAGAGAGAAAAAACATGGACAGAAGGCCGGCATGACAGAGGTTAAAGGGGTTTGGGTAAAGCAGGGGTTTCAGCCTAGCTGAAAGGAAAACATAAGTGGTGTGACTCAATTGATTGGTGTCTAGTACAGGAACAGGAGAAGCTACAGGGAGTAGCTAAGCTAGGGGTCCTAGAAGGGGTTCAGTCGGAGGGAAGCACGGTGGTGAAAATTTCCCACCCTCCCCCCCTTTTTTTTCTTTTATGGTTTTGGTTTTGGGGGTCTTCCCCTCCCTCCTGAGGGAGTTTTTATTATTTTATTTGTCATGACAGCGAGCCGGGTACAAGTTGCTCATAGGTTAACATGGGGAAAACATATACTTTGTGGGGACCCGTCTGCGGTACGGGTCCCGGTATTTGGTATGTTGGTATCTGCAACTGCTTGTCTTCGAGCTGGTGCTGTAGTGGCTGGAGGCCTAATTTAGCTGGACGCTGGTATTTTCTTACTTGCTGCCTACCAGGAGTAGCGGGATACCCGGTCCTGGTAGGTTAGTACGGGGCAAACATATGCTTGATAGGGACCCGTCTGAGGTACCGCTCCCAGTATTTGGTATGTTGGTATCTGCCACTGGTTGTCTCCGAGTCGGTGTTGTGGTGGCTGGAGGCCTTAATTAAGTTGGATGCAGGTATTTTTCTTTAGTGAGTCCTATTATGGGTGATGGGGTATAAGGTTCTGGTAGGTTGTATGGGGCAAACATATACTTGGTACAGACCCGTCTGAGTTACGGCTCCTAGTATTTGGTCCAGTCTATGACTGGATGTCTCCGAGTCGGTGCTGTGGTGGCTGGAGGCCTAATTAAGTTGGACTCAGGTACTTACTCCTTTGATGCCTACCAAGCCCTCGAGGCTCCAGTAAAACTGGGTTTAATGTGTTATTTATTTGTTATGTATACAGTTTGTTAATAAAAGGCTGCTATGGCCATTTAACTCCAGATTGTGGTCATGTGGTTATTTATAAGGGTTGAAGGGAGTTATGGTCTGAGCAGAATTGAGACAAATCATCTTTAATACCCTAGTCAAGTGCAGTCGTCACAATCTGCTTATGAATTGAGAACGCTGTCGTCACAACAACCTCTGCAGATGTATTTCTGCACATTTTTCTTTTAATATGTTTTTATGCAATATTTTCATTGAACAAAGCGATTGTAACAAAGAACAGGATAAAATAGTTCATACAAATACAGTTGAAAGGCAGACTGCTACCATTTTGTGCATGAAAAAGGTACCCCAGATGTATCCTGACTCTTTTTATCCTGGAATACTGTACCCCCATCTTATTGCTCCCTCTAAGATTGCCAAAAATACACTGACACCGAGGTTGGAGTAAAATGGCCGTTTTCGGCCCTTTGATTAAAATTTAACAATTAGGTAAACCAATAATACCAAACAAAACATAACACCTTTTTGGTTGCCGAACCTTGCAGGCACTAAGTATCAAAAAACATTTTTCTTGTATCTGCTTGTAACTACTTCCCACGGTCCCTGTCGCACTGCACCAGCTCGGGGACTAACCACATTTTTCAGATACACCATAGTAATTACCAGTTAATCCCATAACTGGCATTCCACTGGAGACCCATATCTTGGATGGGTCCCAATCATCTAATACATAGCAGGTTATTTAAAAATGCCTCCAAAGCCCCAACCGCCACAGCGCAAAGTGTGAAGCCTCACACCTTTGTGCCCCACCAAAAACACAATGCTCTCTGCACCCCGTCTTGCAAACCCAGGGACCACAGGTCCGTGCCCACCACATTCAGATGGACCCCATAACTGCGGAGATACCACCCCGTATCCACCTCGAGCTTCCGATGCTGTACTGCAAAGCCACAGTTTCAAGCTATAAACCTCCCAACCTCCTTATTCACCTTCACTCTGGTCCTGTTCAATTTCGCTACTGACCTAGCAAAACGCCAGGTCGTGTGACCTACCATATCGAACCACACCACCACAGTATGAGGGAAGGCCAACTGCAGTCGGAGCACGTCAAACTTGACGTCTCATATGAGGTGTCGGCTGGACCGAACCCCTAGATCGTTGTCTCCTGTGTGCTAGACCAAAATGTTGGGGGGGCCTGTCCCATCTTGCAACCCTATTTACCTCCGGGACCACCCTGCTCCATAACAACCACGGAACCCCTATCTACCTTATGCTAGCCTCAGACCTAGGGAAGCCTAGCTGGTGACCATTGGGCCTGACATCGGCCCTCTTGGCCCCCCAATGGACAAAGGAGTGTCCCAAGATCCACACGGGGCAAGCCTGAATACAGAAAACATAACACAGAACATAACCAAAATGACACACCACTACACATGCATTAGGAATAACATAAAGGCACCCCCGTGCACCCGGGGTATTAAATCAAATGTGGACGCACATAAATTTTGTGTGTCAGACTCCCACCTGCCGATCTGTTTCACAACTGCATTATCCAACCCCCACCGGGCAGCTTCAGTGGCCGCCCCTATGCGGAAAGAAAAAGAAGAAAAGCTACTGGCCTCAAGACCATCAGCCGTGAGGCAGCACCGCAGAACCGACACAAACTAAAAATTAGATAAAGTCGAACCATCCGAATGCACCAGAAAGGATCCAGCTACTATGGGGCCAAGTACTCCACCACCGCGGAAACAGGGCAGATGGGCGAACCAGAAATCTTCAGCAAACAAACGTGTGCCCCCTTCCCTGCTTGCTCTGTCTTAGATCGTCGGATAAACAGTATGACAGAATAGTCATCGCAGCGGACGTCTGCTGCCGACAATCCCCCATGGGCAGCCTTGAACGGGCTAACTAACTCACCCACCCTGAGGGCTCCATAAAAGGCCAAAGCAAAAGTCACCCGGAATAACAAAGTTTCAAAACTAGACGAACACACTGTTGTTGTCTGCATAGACAAAGATTGCATGATGTCAAGCGTAATAGGCCGGCGGCCGTCAGGCCTCTGATCACCCTTACGATAACCCCTCAGGGCCTGTTTTACCCGAAAATCTTTGAACAGGAAGGCCAGGCCAACCAACTTCTGGTTCATAGAAGAAATGGACACGCCAGCCGCGAAACACAGACAAATGAAATAAGTTACCAGATGTCTGACCTCGCTGTAGCAGCTCCCCCCATTCCCTCCAGACCTTAGTGTAGAAAGACCATGTCAACTCACTCAAGGAGTTTTGAATCAAACCGTAGATGATTCCCGCACAATCCGCCACAGCCGAAGAGGACAAGGGGTTCCCTGTTGCTCCGTCTCAGGTGCCAACTCCCGGAACCTGTCCAACTGAAAGCGAGAGAGAGCGTTAGCCAACGTATTCTCCACTCCATGAATATGCACAGCTTACAGAAACACATTGAGCTGAAGACAACACAAAACCAGAAATTCATGCCACATGAGAAGGTCAGCCCTATTCAGCCGAATAAAATGCCTGGGCGAGCTAACCCCAGCAGTGGCGGCCGATAGCCGGCGACAAAAATCTCTGCCCATCGGCATGATCTGGCATGCAAAATTAAGCTTACTGAGGAGCCACTGTAGCTCTCGCAGCTGAATCTTGTGTTTGCCAGCTGCTAAACTAACCTCCTCCTTCAGAGCATGTAACTTGTCAGGAAGACGACACTCCATTGCCTGGGAGTCAATCTCTGTGCTCAGGAACTTTATAAATGACATGGGGCCTTCCATTTTGTCCGCCGCGAGAGGAATACCAAAACACTCCGTAAGGTGCTGCACCGTAGCCAGCAAGACACCACATAAATTTGAGGAGGGAAGGCCAACACATAGAAAGTCATCCAAGTAATGAATCACTGAATTGACCCCCGCCACATCCCACACTACCCAATCAAGAAAAGAGCTAAAGGTCTCAAAAAAAGCACAAGATATGGAGCAGCCCATTGGCAGGCAGCGATCCACATAAAAGGCACCCAACCATCTGCAACCCAAAAGATGAAAGCTGCACGGGTGAACTGGTAGTAACCGAAAGGCAGACTCAATGTCGGTTTTTGCCATAAGGGCCTCCTTACCGTAGTACCGCATCAAACGAGGTATAGGACACCGCACACGCCTCAGGATCAATAGCATCATTAACCGAACTGCCTTTTGGAAAGGAAAGATGGTGGATAAGGCAAAACTTATTGGGCTCCTTCTTTGGAACGACCACAAAATTAACTATTAAGTAAAAGGGCCGCACATGTGACCCAGTGACACCTCTCTATCGAGCTTCTCAGAAACCACTTTGGAGTGTACAAAAGCCGACCGCAAGTTGTCAGCCGCAGGGAGAATTTGAAGAAGGGGACAAGGGATCACAAAACCCTCCGTAAAACCGGCCTGCAGCAACGGAGCAGCGGGCCGATCTGGATATCTACTCAGAAAGGGGGGCAAAACAAAACTTTGATCTTTGGGCCGAGCAACAGGAATCAGCTAAAACATCCCACTTCACACTTCGTTTTAAGCAACCCACTTACATTTCCGCTCTGAAGAATACTGCTGGCTTTATTGTTACTTCCCCTACAGAAATTAGTAAAATACTTACTAACTACTATACATCCCTCTACTCGGAAGACCCAGTCGATTCAAACAATGGCGGAGACTATGCTTTCCAGGGTGCGACTGCCCCAACTCACCACCGCACACCTAGAGGCTCTTAATGCTCCCATTTCAGTAGAAGTTATTCAATCAACGGTTAAATCCCTAGCCTCATCGAAGGCCCCAGGCCCTTATGGCTACACTGCTGTTCTACAAATTGACTAATGATTTCATCCCCGACACTTTGAAACATGTGTTTTCCGCCATGTGGGAGGGGGGCCCATACCTTCCCACAGGTACCCAGGCACAACACATTAAACTAATATCCAAAAAAGGGAAAGACCCATTACACACAGGCTCATATAGGCCAATCTCACTGATAAACGTGGATGTAAAGGTTCTTTCTAAAATAATCGCCTCACGTCTAGCTACCCTCCTTCCCTCTCTACTTCATCCAGCTCAATCGGGCTTTGTTTCAGGACGATCAGCAACTTTGAACATCCACAAAGTCTTGATTGCGCTGGAATATGCCAAATTACACCCACAGCAGGACACTGCTATTATATCTCTTGACGCCAAAAAGGCTTTCGATAATATTAGTTTTTCATGGTTATTTAGGGTAATGACCGCATTCGGCTTTTTGGTCCAATTACTCGTTTTTTACACCAGATATATGCATCCCCTACGGCTCGCTTAGTTACTCCGGATTTTATCTCTGACACCATACCTCTCACCAAGGGAACAAGACAGGGATGTCCCCTTTCCCCTCTACTCTTCAACATAGCGATCAAATCACTGTCCAGAATCCTTAACTCATCTGCGGGTATTAGTGGTATCACCATAGGCGACCAAATTGTCTGTTTTTTTTTCACGGATGATATCCTGCTCTTCTCAACCAATCCTCTTTCAGATTTTGATACACTAAGTGACCTATTTGCAGCCTTTCAACTCAGCTCTGGCTTTAGAATAAATTTTGAAAAAAAGTGCGGTTCTAGCATTAAATTCCCGATTAGCTACTAAATGGCGTCTATCCTCTCCATTCACTCTAGCCACCCACTATATCGCATACTTGGGGATCCACATAGGTCGAGAGCCATCCTCCCTATACACTCTTAATTACCCACATTTAATAATGAATGTTGTAAAGGAGTTGAAAGCTTGGGCCGCCCTCCCCCTCTCGCTCTTTGGGAGATGTCACCTATTTAAAATGGTGTCCTTTGTATGGTTACTCTATCCGATGCAGACTATTCCGCTTTTGCTGAAACACTCAGATGTACAGAGGATACATAAGGCTTTAAATGCTTTCTTATGGGCTAACAAAAAGCCACGTATAGCTCTCCAAAAACGTTGTCTCCCTAAGTCTGAGGGTGGAGCAGGATTACCCAATTTACGTTTTTATAATATCTTTACAATGAATGTTGTAAAGGAGTTGGAAGCTTGGGCCGCCCTCCCCCTCTCGCTCTTTGGGAGATGTCACCTATTTAAAATGGTGTCCTTTGTATGGTTACTCTATCCGATGCAGACTATTCCGCTTTTGCTGAAACACTCAGATGTACAGAGGATACATAAGGCTTTAAATGCTTTCTTATGGGCTAACAAAAAGCCGCGTATAGCTCTCCAAAAACGTTGTCTCCCTAAGTCTGAGGGTGGAGCAGGATTGCCCAATTTACGTTTTTATAATATCTCATGTTTACTTAGACAGGGTCTAGACTGGTTGTCGGGAAAATCTCGGTATTCAAACCGTGTGCTTGAGGGAGCTTTGGTATCCCCGCACACCCCCCCGGCCGTTCTCCACTCCACTCTAAAAGCTTTGCCCTTACATCTTAAATCAAATGTCCTCATTAGAGACACAGTGATTGCCTGGAGGGAGGTGCGGAGGCTGCTGGGGCTGCCCTCAAGTATATCCAGCTATTTAACCATTCAAGGAAACCCCATGTCCCTCCCCTCCACTATTTACACAGCTTTTAACTCATGGAACGCAAGTGGCCTCACTACTGTTACTCCCCTATATAGTGATAAACCCGGAAAATTCAAGTCATACCAGGATCTCTCACGAGAATACTCACTGCCACCATCTCATGTTTTCCATCATCACCAGTTGCTCAGCTATCTGCAAACATGTCATGGACCCCAAACTGATCCCCTTCAAAAATCTTACCTGGATGTTGTGCTCCAGAAAGACGACTACTCTATTACCAGCCTCTACTCCCACCTTATTACTCACAAATCGGATAGATATCATCTCACTCCATTCCAGAAATGGTCTTCAATATTCAATGACACTGAACTGCCGGAAAAGATCCTACAAAGCTATCGCCACATTCACAAACTCACTATATCAGAAGCGTGGCAGGAAACTCATTTCAAAATCATCCACAGGGCATACTACCCATTTCGTACCAACACCTCGGAACCTACCCATGCTCAATGCCCTTGGTGCTCCTTATCCCACCTTACATTGCTACACCGCCTATGGGAATGTTCTGCAATCTCCAAATTTTGGGACTCAATGCTCAAATATATTTTCAAGGTCAATATTGAGAGACTGGATACCATAGTTTTGAACTTCCGCTCTATTACCCGATTCTTTACCAGATACGTTCACTACCGTCCATTCCGATATACTGACTGGTATCTGAAAAATGATCTCACCAACACCTTGGGAAAGCTCAAAATAAGTGACCTGCTCCATCCTTTCAACCACCTGTCGCCCAGAGCACCTCTCATGGTGTCGTTGCCCTAAACTATCCACTGTTCACAGCCCCCTAACCCAGGAAGGTCAACTCCAGCTACTAATGTTACTAATGTCTTTTTTTTTCTGTATTTACTGTATATGACAGTCTTTGCTCTAGTTTAGATTTGTAAACTTCCACTCCTGAGAGTTACATAATACACAATTTGATAAGCTGCCACTGTATTCTCTAAGATTTAAACCCGTTTACTATTACTTTATTTACAGGTAACTATAGTCTTATTTTCCTCTTCCCCTCTCTCTCCTCTTCCCCTCCCACCCGTTTATTCCCTTATCACTTATACTCTGGATATTTTCATTGTCAGCTGGAATATACTCTGTTTCGTAATAATCCAATAAAAATTAAAAAAAAAAAAAAAAGAAAGGGGGGCATCCTGTCCACCCTCACCAGGGTCCAGCCTTTTTCCCGCAGCATCGCCGGGATGGGCCCTGCCGGCCTTGAAACAGCAGGACAGTGGGTAAGCCCCATGCATTCGTGCTTGTACCGCAGCCAAGCCCCCATAAACCCTCTGGGCCTTGCTAATGGAGTCCAGATAACAAAAAAGTGGGGAGCAATTCTTAGGGGATTTTTCCCCGATAACCCTCGCAAAGATGGCAAAGGCCTGGAGCCAATTACTGAACGTCCACAGAATTATCCGATACTGACGCTTTTCTTCATCTTCTTTCTTGGGCTCTTCCGGTTTTACCCTATCCAGGTTAAATTTTTTAAGGGGCAATAACGTGTGAAGATCTCCACATACTCCCCCCGCCAAATTTTTTTTTCTGAACGTCAGATTTGAGGTACGCACCCAAAGGACCCTCAAAATATATATACCTATATATATATACCTAGATATATACCTATTTTGCCGAGTCGCCCAAGCGGACCGAGTCCGTATGTTTACTAGGTTCCTTCGTGGGGTCCGCAGAGGCAGAGACACTCAGCCCAGGAACCGCTGTAACCCCCGACATCACTCCCGTCACAGGCCCCTGACCAGGCATAGGCACAGAAATCGCTGGTTTCTTGAGAAAAAAAGAAATCGCTGGAACCTTGGTCACTGCCGACCCGCCTCCAGCGAGTCCGGAACCCAAGCTGACACCGTCATAGAGCATGCAGATGAACCGGCATCAAAGCGCTGTACCAAAGAACGCAGCCAACTAAGAGGTCATGTACAGCTGTGGAATTTCTTGTCATGGCAGGCCCTGGGCCCACATCCGAGGGGGGGGAGGGGAAGAGGCCCCGTCCACTAGAGATGTTGGGATACCAGAACCAACCCCGGGGCCTGCCCAACCCCATAACCTGACACAGGGGACACAGAAAGCTGCAAAGAAGAGACAACATCAGGCATGGACTTACCAGGCTGACCAGCATCCCACAGCCGTCGTTCCGGAATCCACCGTTGACGACCTCTGCGGAGCGACCTCATCCTCCGCACTGGACAGCTCCCCTTCAGAGCGCGAGGAATCTTGGCGATCGTCTGGAGTCAGGACTGGGGAGGATACCCCGCCCGTAGAAGGCCCCAGTTGTTCGCTGTCTCTCCTGCACCTCTGTCCCATAGGACCGGCGTGCCTGGCCGTTGCTGTGTAGCTCCTTTTCAACTCCCCCGCTGGTGGGAGGGACCCTGTTGCTTTGACCAGTACTGGAGGTCCTTTGCTCCCGCCTGGAACTGGGGGTGATGGGGCTTCCAGCCGCTCTGTTCAAATGGCCGTGACCCATGATATGACTTCTCCCACGCTGAGCCGCCACTCCCGTCGCGACACTCGCCTGGGAGGCGACCGCACTATCGCGATTTGTCCTCTTTGTCGGGACCGGGGACAGTGAAGGACTGTGTCCCTGTCCTGTAGAGCTCCGCCCCCGATTGGGATTCCTCCCAGCGCCCACACCTGAGCTAGCCTGGGGAGGCTGAGCCGGCTGGGCTGGAGGGTCCGATGCCGGGCTCCCTGAATGGCGCTGAGCTCGCGGGGACTGTGAGGGGCTAAAGCTCTCCAGGGGCATGCCCGCCTAGTGCGTCTCCCCTGCGTACTGGCCGGAGATGTGGAAATTGTCCCCTGCAGTGTTGTGAGCGGGCTCTGCAGCCACTTGGTTCCCATGTAATCCGCCATAGCGCGGACCTGCTCTGTCAGCCTTGATTCCGACATAACGGAGCCGCAGAGGAATGGCAGTAACCCCCAAAGTTAACTTTTTACATTAAACAGCAGGCAATCCTGGCAACCCATCACCAGCCTGTTGATGTAAAAAGTTAACTTCAGCAGTTCCCGCCCCCATCCAGCCCTGTGATACTGGCTGTGCTCTATACCTGTGTAAGGTAGGAGAGGTCTACCTACACAGTGTGTTTTTGTGTCCATGGGGTGGGGTGCAGGGGGGGCAAAGGACAGATGACACTATGGGGGCAAAGGACACTATGGGGCAGAGGACACTATGGGGGCAGAGGGCAGAAGACTCTACAGTGGGAGGGGGAGTGCAGGGACAGATTTCTCTGCTTTGGGGGCACAGGAAACTTGCTATGGGGGGAGGGGGGCAGCAGACACTACAGTAGTGATGTGAAGGGGGACAGAGGACACTGCAATGGGGGAGCCCTATTAGGGACGCCACCACCCCTGGGGTCTGGGACCCCTTTCTTACTTGGGGACAGGTATAAATGTTGAGGGGGACCACACACATTTTTATTTTCTCTTTTGTGTAGAGTCCCCCTTGACATCCATACCAGACCCCCAGCAAAGCTAAAGGTTTGGTCACTTATTTTTAAGGTAAACTCCACATTTTATTTTGTTTTTGTGTGTGGTCCCCATTAACATCTAAAGGATATGGAAGTCTGGCTTCTTTTTATAGGTTCTATGATAAGGTCACAATGGGCTTTACTCAGGTATTTCTGGGGTGCAGAGTAAAGCAGGCTATACATGTAAAGAAATTGATCAATCTACACTAAACAGGGTAAAAAAAGGAACCCCTGCTGCCAGCTATTGCATTCAGCAGGCACTGCTCCAGCAGCTACTGGATATCCAGACATTCAAACAGATGCAGACAATGTTCACCACAAATTTTACGTCTGGCATGCCCCGGAAGAAGTCCTATAAGCGACGAACCGTTCAGGTAAAGTAGCTGTTTCCTGCTATCGCATTCCCGTTTACAGTATCTGGATGTTTTTATTGCGGCCGCCTATGTTGTATACAACGCTGGTTTTTATCTGAACAAATGTAAGTGCAAAACCTTTTATTAAATGAGTCTTTTGGGATATCTGGCGTGTCCTTCATTTGCATGATTAAATCTGGTTGTGAGGTGAATGGAGCCTGGTCTGATTATCTAGTGTAAGTTCTTAATTTGTTCTGAGGACACATTTCCAGCCGATGACCCCTGCAAAGGTTATTACATCAAGCCTGTCTGACCCTCTGTAATAAAGGGTCCAGGCTCTCTGGTAAGAGTCTATATTGCTTAAGGTGGCGGTATATCCACGAGGTGGAGAGTCTTCTGGATTCATCTGCAATTTCACGGATTTGTGTTTTTTAAGTTTTTCTACAATTTGACTATTTTCTATCAACACTTTATGAGCAATTTTATGTTTGGTTCTCTTAAATGAGCCGGTTGATATTATTCCTAAACACAGACACTTATCTTTTTTATGTTTTTGGCTGCTAAATTATCTATAGCTACCACTTGGAAAACTTCCACGGTAGCTCTAATGAAGCGCAAACTTACCTGGATCATGTTACATGAAAATTTTTTCAGCATCCTTGGGGATAGCCATGCCACATTTAAAAAAGTTTGGAACCCTTGGCTACTAGACATGTGCAATTTGTTTCAGTCCAAATCTAAATTCGGACAAATTTTTGGTTATTCTGTGATTCGGATGTACCTGAATCTCGGAATTACAATAGTAATGGATTTAGTTGAAATTAATTTGATTTTATTAAGTTTATTAATTTTCTAATGTAATCCATTATTTTGGAACAATTTGAATTTAGAATGGTCGAAAATGTATCAACCGATTTGAATTTTGTGCGAAGAATAGCTGGTTGTTAAGGAGTGGGCCGGGAAGCCAGCCGCCGTGTCCTTAACATGTGAGGACTCATCAGCTGTCAGCTGAATGTAAACAGAACTGCCAGCAAATAAAAAAACAGCGCGGGGGCCCCCTGCCCCGGCCCTTTGGGTCTGGTATGGATTTTAAGGGGAACCTCATGCCTAAATAAAAAAAAAAATGGCATGCCCCTCAAAATCCATAGTAGATCCTTATTTAAGCAGGTCAGGAAAAGGGGAGGACGAGCCCTCAAAATGGGGGGGTGCTTTGGGGCGGGGACATAGTACCCCTACTCATTCACCAAAAAAAGTCAAAGTTAATTAAAACACAACATCATTTTTTGACATGTTCTTTATTCAAAAAAACGTAAAAATGCAGGCCAAAAAAAAAAAAAAAAAAACTTGCCCGCCAAACACAATTGCTTCTGTCCAGATGACAGGTAAAAGTAGAGGCGGAAGTTACCCAGTGATTTAACCGGTTGACCTGCCCCCATGTCTACCTCTCATTGGGCGAGTGTCATTATGGGGTGGGATCACCCAGTGACATCACGGGATAATCCCACTTCCATGTTTATCTGTCATTCGGGAATGACATCCGCCCAATGAGAGCTAGACATAGGGTAACCTGGTCCCTATGTTTACCTGTCAATTGACTGTATTTAGCGGGTGATGGGTTTTTTTTTTTAGTTTGGGTCAACATTTTTATGTTTTTTTTTTATTTCAGGACTTGTCAAAAAACTGGTGGTGTGTTTTTATTAACTCTTTGAGCACTTTTTCATGAATGAGTATGGTTATGTACCACATACTTATTCACATTGGGGAGCGGGATCTGGGGGCCCCCTTATTAAAGGGGGCTTCCAAACTACGATAAGCCCCCTGCCCGCAGCCGCCCCATAACCATATTGGGAACAAGGTGCTGGGGGGGAAGCAGAGCTCCCCTGCCCAAAAGCACCCCCTATGTTGAGGGATTGTGGCCTGGTATGGTTCAGGAGGGGGGGTGCTGCCTCGTTCCCCTCTTTCCTGGCCTGCCAGGCTGCATGTTAATATAAGGGTCTGGTATGGATTTTGGGGGGGGAACCTACGCTGAATGAAAAAAAAAAACACCACTCTCTGAACATGACTGACAGGTAAACATAAGGGCAGGGGCGTTCTCCAGTGAAGTAGCTGGGTGACCCCGCCCCCATGTCTACCTCTCATTTGGCGAGTGTTATTCCCGAAGGACAGATAAACTTGGGGGTGGGGTTACCCAGCGATGTCACCGGGTGATCCCGCCCTATAATGACACTCGCCCAATGAGAGGTGGTAATTCTGTTTACATTCAGCTGACAGTGGGGAAGCCCGCTGACAGCTGATAAGTCATCGGTTGTTAAGGATGGGGCTTCCCAGCCCACTCCTTAACAACCAGCTACTCTTCACTCAGAATTTAGATCAGTCGATCATTTTTTGACCAATCCAAATTCGAAATGTTCCGAAAATCTGGAATTCGTTATAAAATTAATAAACAAAACTAAACTAAACAAATTCCAAAACAAATCAACAAAACAAAATTAGTAATATAACAAAGCTATAAGAAACTAAACAAATGTTTCCATCTATTGGCTATATTACCTGCAATGCCCATTTTAGCATATGCCGGTCATTGGATGGGGAGTTCAGAGCTCAATTCGGACACTATATTCTCCTTTCCTTCTCTCCTCTTCTCTTCTCACTTTGATTCTTTATTGTGTCTAAATCTGATCGGTATGTTGTGATTTATTCAAATTTTCCACCTATCAGTTGTAAGCCATGCAAGCTACGTTATTGGAGGAACTAGGTTGGTGGCAGGAAAGGCAAGGGTTCTCCTCCCTCTTTCTCAGACACTTTTAGCGTGTCCTATGTTTGTATGAGCAGTTCTTGTAAGTAGTATTAGCATTCTGATAATCGTAATATCCTCAGAGCTTCATTTTTGGGAATCTTAGGTTGCTTTAGTTTGCATAATTGGAATGTTTTTTTGTCTTAATGTACATTCATGTGTTTATTCTGACTATTTTGTCTGTGGTCCATGTTATTCAGCCATGTTGACAACGACAATGAGCACACCGCACAATTAATTGCTGTAAGCTTTTCTCTTTTTGTACAAAACCCAATAAAAATTATTGAAAAAGAGATGCAAGATGGTACTAAATATCAGTGAAGCATAATTTTATAGCTCTGGCTTTAACAGCCAGGATGATGGCAGAGCCTCAGTACTCTTCTCAAGGGCCCTCAGCCCTGATGCATGCAAAAGGCTGGCCTTTGAGAGGAGTTATACAAATATCAAAATGCCTTGATGGGTTTTATAGCACAAACTCTGAGCTAGTTCCGCTGTTTAACCCAGATTCTGATCCCAATTTAGTGCAAAGCTGCCACTCACAAAGTATTTTCAGCCAAGAGCACAAAGCTTTGCTCAGTCTTTTACACAGTGAGCAGGCAGATAGTGTCTTTTGTGTGGTTTTTATATTTTGAAGAACTGGGATGGGGGTTGAGATGAGCCTTGGGATACCCAGAACTAGCAAACTTGACTGAGTACACTATCTAGAAAAAGGTTAACTTTGATAGAAGAGTCTTCTATATAGGAACAATTTAGCACAGGGGGCTCCCACCATGGAAACAACCCTGGCTAGCAGGTTTGGGACAGTCTTTCCAAAAAAGAAGACACAATAGCAACAGTCTTTCTCTCAGGATCTCTTTCAGGCCCACTCACTGTGTCACTGCTATCTGGATGCCTCCTTACAGTTTCAGCTGACACTGATCCATGAACCTCCTGACTAAAATCCCCACTGGATGTTGCCCCAGCTATTCTTGTGATTGGTGGATGATCCTTCAGCTCCCTTCTAAACCAGAATCCCCCCAAACTTCTTGCAGCTTTTCAAAGGCCTTGAAAGGTTTAAGAGCACCTCCAGGCTGGGTCCCTCACCAACAGGCAAAGGACCCTACTATTCCATGCTCCAGACCTTATATAGACTTCTCAGCCCCCTGCTGGTCACTCTCCCAACCAGGGGTTGGCTATGGCTGCATAGAAGATCAGCCCAGGGTCTACCTTTTCCACCCACTATGTTCCAGCAGCTTTTCAAAGGCCTTGAAAGGTTTAAGAGCACCTCCAGGCTGGGTCCCTCACCAACAGGCAAAGGACCCTACTATTCCATGCTCCAGACCTTATATGGACCTCTCAGCCCCCTGCTGGTCACTCTCCCAACCAGGGGTTGGCTATGGCTGCATAGAAGATCAGCCCAGGGTCTACCTTTTCCACCCACTATGTTCCAGTACTTTCTGGATAGACAGAGGAGACAGGCAAGCCTGCAGCTAAAGAGCCCAGAACAGACCAAATTAATCAAACCAGCTCCATTGGCTACAGCAGAGCCCAAAAAATAACTTAATTTACCTACAATCTACCTACCTATTAGCACCTAACTAGGAGGGTGCTATAGGTGGATATCAGTCTAGAGGGGTGAGCATTACTAGGCACGCTGTATTTGCATGTAAACCTGTAGGCAGGTGTAGTTTACCCTCCCCTCTGTAGGTGGTGCTGTTTTGCTGACCACTGTACAGAGGGAACAGAGGTTGAGAGGACCTGAAGCCTCCATAGGTCTGGTTGCCATTGGATATCGACTGCTAGGGAGGGAGCCAGAAATTTACCCCCTCGCTACTGGAGTCACCTTACCGGGTACCATGCTTAACGAATGGTTGCTTGTAGCTTGTTCCTTCACTTGGTTACCCATAGCTACTACACTCTTCTTCTTGTCTTGCCGAGTTAACCTTTTTTGTCACGGAGTTACTTCATACCCCATGTGTGCTTTACAGACCTATGTTCTTTGGGGTATGCCAGAACCAACATGCACCAGGGCCATCTTTTTGCAAGGGCACGCTGGGCAGTTGCCCGGGGGCCCCACTTGCTTGGAGAGCCCCACCTGCCCAGCGGCGTCAAAATCCTGGCTCTGTCCCCCAAACTTTCTATTTCCTGTGTCCCCGTGGCCTGCGCTCCAGCCATCATGTTTAGTTTCTGGCTGCCCCTGTGATTGGGTGAATGGGGTCATGAGCGGCTTTCCTCTTCCATCTACCGCTCGGTGCTGACGCCTGTAGGCTTCCAGTTGTCAGTGTAGTGTGTATTGCAGTGGTCAGTGTAGTGTAGTGTGTTGTAGTGGTCAGTATAGTGTGTGTGTGTGTGTTGCAGTGTAGTGTGTATTGCAGTGGTCAGTGTAGTGTGTGTGTTGTAGTGGTCAGTGAAGTGTGTATTGCAGTGGTCAGTGTAGTGTGTGTGTGTGTGTTATAGTGGTCAGTGTAGCGTGTGTGTTGTAGTGGTCAGTGTAGTGTGTGTGTTGTAGTGGGTATTGTAGTGGACAATGTAGTGTAATGCGTATCGTAGTGGACAGTGTAGTGTAATGGTCAATGTAGTGGACAGGTAGGTCAATGTACTGGTCAGTATAGGAATCAGGTTAGTCAGTGTAGTGGACAGGTAGGTAAGTGTAGTGATCAATCTAGGAATCATATAGGTCAGTGTAAGGGTCATTGTAGTGGTCAGTGTAGGAATCATGTAGGTCAGTGTAAGGGTCAGTCTAGAAATCATGTAGGTCAATGTACGGGTCAGTGTAATGGTCAGAGTAGGAATCGTGTAGGTCAGTGTAAGGGTCAGTGTAGGAATCATGTAGGTCAGTGTAGGAATCATGTAGGTCAGTGTAAGGGTCAGTGTAGTGGACGGTGTAGGAATCATGTAGGTCAGTGTAGTGGACAGTGTAAGAATTATAAAGGTCAGTGTAGTGGTCAGTATAGGAATCAGGTAGGTTAGTGTAGTGGTCAGTGTAGAAATCAGGCTGGTAAGTACTATTGTGTAAGGGTCAGTGTAGGAATCATGTAGGTCAGTGTAAGAGTCAGTGTAGTGGACAGTGTAGGAATCCTGTAGGTCAGTGTAAGGGTCAGTGTAGTGGACAGTGTAGGAATCTTGTAGGTCAGTGTAAGAGTCAGTGTAGTGGACAGTGTAGGAATGTTGCAGGTCAGTGTAAGGGTCAGTGTAGTGGACAGTGTAGGAATTATGTAAGTAGGTGTAGGGGTCAGTGTAGTGGTCAGTATAGGAATCAGGTACAAATAAATATAGCCTTATTGATATATTGCATTTTTATTCTCGTGCGTGATTGTGTAGACAAAGCCCCAGTGCACTGTTTGGCCGGGGGCCTATAATGCTCTTAAGATGGCACTGACATGCAGCTCTTTGAACAACTTCAGACAAGGCTCATAACAGTTATAACTTTACTGAACATGATGCGGCATACAGTTCAATATGAACAATGTATTGTCCCTAATCCTAACTAAGATAATGTAGTGGCGCAGGTCAGTGGTGTATTTAGGTTTTATGCTGCCCTAGGCCTGACTAAACTCATGCACCCCCCTAATTTAAATATGACCCACCCCTTCCTGCTGAGGCCACACCCCTTCCTGTTTAAGACCCACCCTATCGTCTGTAAACCACACCCCTTCCTTTTTAGGCTCATTTGGCAACTTTCAGGGGGGAGGGGGGAACGGGTGCCTGTTTTTGACAGGTACCCTTTCCGACTCCCTGGAGACTGCGCTGCCCCCTCTGAAGTTCTGCCCCCTCCTCCTTCCTCCACTGGGCCATTCAGAAACTGCAACGCACTTCTCACATGTGCAGTAGGGAACCAGCCAGTTTCCCTTACCATGAATGATGGTGGCAAAACCCAAGAGCCAATCCAAAAATCGGCTGAGGTGTCGACATCGCGGGATCCCTGGACAGGTAACTGTCCTGATATTAAAAGTCAGCAGCTACAGTATTTGTAGCTGCTGAGTTTTAATGTTTTCGGGGTAACTCCTCTTTAATGAGTTTGCATTGATTTCAGCATTGATGGAGCACTTTATTGCAACATCATGATCTGCATATTAATGCACTTTCACTAAATGTGGACAGTTTAATGGGTTTGCATTGATTTTTGCATGCATAGAGCACTTTGCACATGCCAGTGGCGGCTGGTGCTCAAAATATTTGGGGGGGCGCAAACAAACTAAAAATTCAGAAAAAAAGACATCAATTGCAGCTTCACTGTTCCATCAAACGCAGCCACTGTGTACATCAATTGTAGCCACTGTACCATCAAACGCAGCCACTGTGCCCATCAATTGTAGCCACTGTGCCCCATTAAATGCAGCCACTGTGCCCATCAATTGTAGCCACTGTGTCCATCAATTGTAGCCACTGTGCCCATAAAACGCAGCCACTGTGCCCATCAATTGTAGCCACTGTACCATCAAACGCAGCCACTGCGCCCATCAATTGTAGCCACTGTGCCCCATTAAATGCAGCCACTGTGCCCCATCAAACACAGCCACTGTGCCCTCAAATGCAGCCACTGTGCCCTCCACTGTGCCCTCAAGTGCAGTCACTGTGCCCATCAAATGCTGCCACTGTGCCCATCAAATGCTGCTACTGTGTCCATCAAACGCTGCCACTGTGCCCTCAAATGCTGCCACTGTGCCCATCAAACGCTGCCACTGTGCCCTCAAACGCAGCCACTGTGCCCTCAAATGCTACCACTGTGCCCTCAAACACAGCCACTGCGCCCTCAAACGCTGCCACTGTGCCCATCAAATGCTGCCACTGTGCCCATCAAACGCTGCCACTGTGCCCTCAAGCACTGCCATTGTGCCCATCAAACGCTGCCACTGTGCTCTCAAACGCAGCCACTGTGCCCTCAAATGCTACCACTGTGCCCTCAAACACAGCCACTGCGCCCTCAAACGCTGCCACTGTGCCCATCAAATGCTGCTACTGTGCCCATCAAACGCTGCCACTGTGCCCTCAAGCGCTGCCATTGTGCCCATCAAACGCTGCCACTGTGCCCTCAAATGCTGCCACTGTGCCCTCAAATGCTGCCAATGTGCCCATCAAACGCAGCCACTGTGCCCGCCACTGTGCCCTCAAACGCAGCCACTGTGCCCATCAAATGCTGCCACCTTGCCCATCAAATGCTGCCACTGTGCCCATAATACTGATATAATTTAATCAATAAATTTTACCTGCTGCTGTCCTGGGGGTTTCTTTGTGCTCCTCTCTCTCTCCTCCTCCTGACGTCACAGCCAGACCCAGCCCAGGTGGTGAGGGGAAGGAAAGCAGTGCGGAGGAGAGTAGGCAGAGCATAAGGCTCCACCTCCACCAGTCACTGGCTGCTCATGGAGGCGTGAGTCACATGCCCCCCCCCCACACTCTGCCAAGCACGCCCATACACAGCGGCGCCGCTAGAGCAAGCCGGCCGCCATGGGCTGCATGTGTGCGCACCCCCCCCCCCCGCAAAGTGTCGCCCTAGGCCTAGGCCTTGTCAGCCTAGGCCAACAAACAGCCCTGTCGCAGGTATAACTCGATGAAGTGAGAGTCCATCACGGCATTGTGCATGGTTTAGATGTTCTCCACAAATCCCGGTTCTTCGATAGCACCACTGGCCGTGCTTACAGGTGATGCTGTAACTCCTGAACCCATCGCTACCTGCCTTTCTGGACGTCAGCGACCCCCCTTTTAATAGCACAGGTGGTCTGGCTAGGACCAAAAGCCCAGTAGTTGAGCTTACAACAAGTAACCCTTTGTCCCAGCCTGGGCTAGCTGCTAACTCATGTGTGCTAACTCATGTGTGTAGAACCACATATTTCAATCTTCTTACATGTGTTACCTATGATATTGAGACTGTGACATTGCATTACTTTGGGATGGTAAAGCTAGCACCTTGCAGTTGTTCTTCAAGTGTTAGTTGTTATTTCCACTGAACCTAATAATAACTGTACCAATTTCCATGGTCTCCATGTGCCTTTTCTCTATTGTGGGTACTGAAATCCAATGCATGAAAGAGACAGTCCGGGTACAGTCAGGCTGGGGAGGAAAACTTCTGGATGATGATGGATGTTCTCCAACCAGGAAATGAGGTGGTCTGTATCTGGCTTGTAGATTCTAATGCACATTGTGAGAAGCTCACAGTGTGCAGTGAAATCAGAGAAAGGAATTTGAGTACAGGAGAGGAAACTGTACAACTATGCAAAAGTGAAGGAAGGAAAGGTGTTCAGTTTTAAATTTGCAACCTACCCCATAATTTGTTGGAAAACAATGTTTACTTTCCCCCACATGTAGGATTTTCACTATTTTCATTTTTTTCAACCAAATCAATCTAATTTTGCCAATCTGTACAGACATTGCAGTTTTTAAAATCTATATTTTCTTCTAATAAGCACACACTGTGCTGAGTACGAGCAGAATTTTATGCATACAACGTAGCGATAAAAGCGTTACATCATTATCCAGGTGGGGGTGAATGGAGTATCCAAGGCCACCATGCCATTGTCTATATATCTACACATCCTATTAAAACACAAGAGTTCTGTTTCACAACACATATGCAAAGACCGACAAAAAAGAAACAAAAAACAATTATCTCAACAAATAGACACAACTTACTAAGCCCGGCGCGGGGGCCGCTCTGACATATTTTAGTGCTACGTGACTTAGATGAAGCAGTGTAATATCACCCTATAAATTGGCTGTAATACCCAGAAAACATGAGCGTGGCTGGCTGCCCTTGAGAAAATCACACATAATGTAACTCACGTAATTGAAAAGTGACCTTCACCTCACCACAAAATGAGCACTCGCTCGCCGCTGTGACAGGCAAATTTCATTAAAGCATGGAAAATGTGAAGAGAGGTTTAAAAAAAATAATAATAATAATTTTTATTATTAGAAAAAAAAACTGTTTTTTAAACATGGTGATTTAGAGCACAAATGAAAAGAATAACAGTCGGAGAATCGAGTAAATGTTTCACTATCACAAGGCTTATTTAAATTGGTGGCCAAACCTTTTGTTTCCTGGAAAAACAAGAAAACATCATGACATGTGAAGGATTTAACCCCCAGTCCTCTAAGCCACCCCTTAAACATAAACTCAATTCCCTTCAAATCCTCCCCACAAATGACGTGACACGGTGTTGGAGTAAATGGCCTTGGCGGCCTTTTTCTTAATAAAATAACATAATTAAATAAATAACATTTTAAATAACTTTTTTAAATAACTTTTTAATAAAAACCTTCTCAGTACTTATTGGGGTCTTGGAGGGGAACACACCCACAGGTCACTGCGAAAAACTTTGTAAAAACTTTAGGCCTCCAGTCGCAAACCCCAGACTGTGAGATGGTACACAACCTTCCCAGTGACCTAACTTTTACCCCTTCCTGGTTAGCCCCTCGTAAACCGGAAGGTACATAACAAAACCCATATTACATATGGGCACCAACCATGTTATATCTCCATAACATAAATCTCCTCCTCCTCACAGACCCAAAACCACTGCCACCGCACGCAAGGGGTAAAACCTTACCCTTGCGCGCACCTCCAAACCCTCAATGCACGCTGTACCCCATCCTGTAAGCCTAACGCCCAGAGGTCGGTACCCACTTCATTAAGGTGCACCCCATCACTCCTAAGGTACCTCCATGTATCCACCTCCAACTCCCTATGCCGTATGGTCACACCCCCATTCCACATAATGAACCTGCTGACTTCCTTATTTACCTTTACTCGGGCCTTATCAACCTTTTTAGCAGACAAAGCCCACCGCCATGACGTCCTCCCAACCATATCCGACCATACAATAACCATCCCAGGAAATGCCGCTTGTAAGCGTAAAAAAACGCATTTGATGTTGCGGATAAGATCCCTCATGGACCTAACCCCTATGTCATTTCCCCCCACATGAAGCACCAAAACAT